>WBNM01043332.1:93304-176551 GCA_013399055.1 Ramphastos sulfuratus | reverse complement strand
TTCACTTTTCAAATTTTTGGGAAAAAACAAAAAAACAAACCAAACCCACACAACAAAACCCTTAGGCAAATTATCAAACCCATCTGAGATAACATGAGGAAAAATTCAAGCTTGAAAATATGGCCAGTCTACCAGTAATGCCTGCCTTTTATTTAACACACAGTTCATGACACCACCCTTCATAGTCATAGATTCAAAGAATGGTTTGGGTGGGAAGTGACCTTAAAGATCACCTAGTTCCAAGCTCCTGCCATGGGCAGGGACATGTCCCACTAGCCCAGGTTGCTCAAGGCCTCATCCAACCTCACCTTGAACACCTCCAGGGAGTGGAGACCTGCTACCTCCCTGGGCAACCTGTGCCAGTGTCTCCCCACCCTTTCTGTAAAGAATTTCTTCCTAGTATCCAATCTAAATTTGCCTTCCTCAGGCTGCAATCCAATCCCTGTCATCCTGTTCTTAGGTCTACTTTTGGCCTTCTGGGAACATAATAGCGCAAAGCTAAGAAGGTAGAATCATAGAATGGTCTGGGCCAGAAGGGACCTCTAGAAGTCATCTGGTCTGCCCCCCCTGCAGTCAGCAGGGACATCCCCACTAGACCAGGTCACCCAGGGCCCCGTCAAGCCCCACCTTGAATGTCTCCAGGGAAGGGACCTTAACCACCTCCCTGGGCAACCTGTTCCAGTGTTCCACCACCCTCATAGTAAAGAACTCTTTCCTAACATCCAATCTGAATCTGCTCTTCTCAAGCTTGAACCCATTGCAAGGTAGTGGATTGACATTGTGATATATGTATAAAAATTAATGCAAAAGCTGTATATCTCCAGGGAAAAAAAAAAAAAACAAAACAAAAAACCCAAAAACCAACCACCCAAATGCAATTGCAGTGGTATATTACTAGCTGATTTTGGTACTGGCTGCCCAGAGCTGTCATAATCATAAACAACTGAAGTCCTGCTTGTATGTTATTGAAACAATAGAGAAAATGAATTAAAATTAATTGCAGTTGTCATTCTGATCTCTTTCCTTAGCGCCTGTACCGAGCAGCAGGAGAGGACAGCCAGCACCACTATACACCAACACTGGGTCTGCCTGAGTTTACACGGGCAAGAATAAATGCAGCCAACCTCAGTGATGTAAGAATTTGTTCTGTAACTCATATAGTTCTCTGGGATGGATGATAAATTGTGCAGTGATAAGGGAAATCAGAGAATGGTTTAGGTTGGAAGGGACCTCAAAGATCATCTAGTTCTAACCCCCCGCCAAAGGCAGGGACACCTCCCACTAGCACAGGTCACTCAAGGCCTCATCCAACCTGGTATTGAACACCTCCAGGGACAGAGCAGCCACAACCTCCCTGGGCAACCTGTTCCAGTGCCTCACCAGCCTCACTGGAAAGAACTTCCTCCTAACATCCAGTTTAAATCTCTCCTCTGCCAGTTTAAACCCATTGCCCCTTGTCCTGTCATTGCAAGACCTTGTAAATAATCCCTCCCCAGCCTTCCTGTAGGCCTCCTTCAGATACTGGAAGGCTATTGCAAGGTCTCCTTGAAGCCTTCTCTTCTCCAGGCTGCAAAGCCCTAACTCTTGTAGCCTGTCTTCATAGCAGAGCTGCCTCAGCCCTCTGATCATTTTTGTGGCCTCCTCTGGACTCACTCCAACAGTTCCATGTCCTCCTTGTGTTGGGGGCTCCAGAACTGCACACTGTACTCTCCTCTGCCGGTTTAAACCCATTACTCCTCGTCCTGTCATGACAAATGGATAAGTAGAGGACATTTTTAGGTCTCTTCTATTTATGCTTCCCCTGATTTGATTATAATGATAGCTACCCCCCATTAGCACATGTAGGGTTGTGAGTATATTAAATCTACACACAGGAGGAGACAGGTTTTGTCTGAGTTTGTAGGATTTCCCACAGATAATTTCAAAAGAAACCCCTTTGATTATGAAGAACGAGTCTGCAACAGAGAATAACAAATGAAAGAGGGTTCCTTTGTTTGTTCCTTTGTGCATTTAGAAGTGAAACAGCAATCTACATGTGCCTTTCCTACTTTAGGCAAAATACAGAGAGTCTTGGCATAATCTACGTGCTCAAGGCTACAAGCTGACAACGGAAGCACTCCCGTTCCAGACTGCCAGGGCCTCCAGAGAAATTGCCAGCGATGTGAGTTGAATGATTCAACCTTCCTTCTTGCCTAATTTCTGTTAACTTCATGTAAAACAACGTCTAAAGCAGATTTTACTGAATTAAAGCCACTCCATAGCCGTGTGAGACAAGTGTGAGACAGAATATATTACTTATGAATGAGATTCTTTGAGTGAATTAAAAAAAAAAAAAAGAGAGAGAAGAAGAATCAGTGCTAATCAGGAACCAAGCTTGGTTAAGCATCTTCCAGTGGGAAAGAGCTGGGGAATTAAACTATTTGCAGACAGAGGAATCAGAGGAATTCTGCTCCTTCCCAGCCTTTCAGCTCCTTTATAACATAAAGTGCCCTCTGAAGGACATGGAACTGTTGGAGCGGGTCCAAAGCAGGGCCACGAAGATGATCAGAGGGCTGCAGCAGCTCTGCTATGAGGACAGGCTACAAGAGTTGGGGCTCTGCAGCCTGGAGAAGGGAAGGCTTCCAGGAGACCTTAGAGTAGCCTTCCAGTATCTGAAGGGGGCTACAGGAAGGCTGGGGAGGGACTATTGACAAGGTCTTGCAATGACAGGACAAGGGGCAATGGGTTTGAACTGGCAGAGGGGAGATTGAAACTGGATGTTAGGAGGAAGTTGTTTACAGTGAGGGTGGTGAGACACTGGCACAGGTTGTCCAGGGAGGTTGTGGCTGCTCCCTCCCTGGAGGTGTTCAAGGCTAGGTTGGACGAGGCCTTGAGTGACCTGTACTAGTGGGAGGTGTCCTTGCCTATGGCAGGGGGTTGGAACTAGATGATCCTTGAGGTCCCTTCCAACCTTACCATTCTATGATTCTATGATTCTGTCCACCCTGCTTTGAGCTGAATTTTGGAGGTGCCTAGTGCACCTGAATTGAAATTAAATCGTAAGAAGCTGAATGTTCTTTGAATCTCTGAACATCAGGAGCTGCCTGTCTTGTTAGGAATTGAAAAGTGGTGGATGCTCCTGAAAGTAGGAGTCCTCTTAATTTCTGAAACAGAGGAAACAAATCTTACCCTTCAAAATATCCTTTTATTAGGACTGGGTTTGCAAAACACTCTGCCGTGGTGGTATCTGTTTCTCAGGCAGCCTAAATTCATCCCTTCCTCACAAGAAATTTAATGAATTCTAGGAAAACCCAAAAATTAAGTGAAATTTAGTTGTGAAAGTCTTCATTTTGTGTAGTATTTATCCCCATATTTTATCTCTAATGTGATAAAATATGAATCTATTTACCAGGTATTTGTTTTATGAAGCCAATTATTTCTAGCTGCCATTTATAACCCTATTTTGCAGAGTGCTTCTGGTTGCATCTTCAGATCTGCTCGAAAGGGCACAAGCCCATAATAGAATTACATCCACTTACAACAGATCTGAATTTGTCCCTTCATCTTGGAAGCACTTTATAAACATTAGCTACTGTAATTTAATCCCTGCAACTCTCTTGTGTGGTAGATAAGTGTTATTATCCCATTTCAACTACATTATGAACTCTTCGGGGCCCAGGCCTTCCCTTTAAAGTTCCAAGCACCCTGTTGATGCTGTATAAATAATCATTATCATCATCATCATCATCACTATAAATGCAAGATCATAGGAAGAGTCATAATCCCAAGCTAAAATGAGAATGAGAGGTTGCTGGTGCTTATTCTTCTGCTCAGGCCACCATCCTAGGCTTCTCAACATAGTTATTGAGTCAGGAAAACTGAATTTACTCTTTAAAATAGCTGGGTGGCATTTGCAAATCTGAAGGCTACAGAGTGCAGGATGAAGTATCTTCTGTATAGATTTCTATTTTTTTTTCCCTTCTCTCTTGCCTTTGTTTCTCTTATGTTCTCATTCCTAGTGATGGAAACAAAATCCTGTGAGAGATAATAGAAGTACATAATTTAAGGTTAAATGCAATCATTGCTTTGGGCATGTTCAGAGAAGGTTTTGAGATATACTTTAACATTATAACTACTGTGGTTTTTAAATTTGAGAGACTCAAACAACTGCCTTCAAGTGCTGTATACCTTGGCTGTTGTGGCAGACACCATAGATGTGTCAGTGATTTATCATAACTAGTCAGCTAGAGTAGCCAAAGTTTGGCACTTTGTCACTTTTACCCTCTTCTATTTTTAGTACCAATATAAACACAACTTTGTGATGGAGAGAGGAAAGCACATTGGTGCCAGAAGTGTTCTGGATGATGCCAGGTTGCTGCATTGCTTGCATGCTGCCAAATTGCAGAGTGAACAGGAGTATAAGAAAGCATCCCAGGAAGTGTGGTCTCAGTACCATCTGCCCATGGACATGGTGAACCTCGTCCATGCCAGGAAAGCCCAGGCCTTAGCAAGTGATCAAGATTATAGAAAGATACTCCACGAGTTTACAGCACTCCCAGAAGACATGAAGATGAAGTGGGCCAAAAGAGCCCACATGCTACAGAGTGAGGTAAAGACTTTCCTTCTGTTAATAGCAAATTGAATTTAGTGCTAACAAAGCTTTGAGTGACTGGCACAAACTGGGCGTTGATGTGGGGCGATGCTTCTAGAAAGGCTGTTTGGAAATTTATCTTTGTTTAGCAGCAAGATATCTGAGTGCTCCTCACCTAGGGAACAGATATCAATCAGAGGTTCTTGTGTTAAGAACCCAGTGGAAAACCTCTGTGGTCCATGTCACTTATTCTAAAGATACACAATCATCTCCCAACTGTGTGGATCACAGCCACTTCTCTGCAGGCAGAATTCTTCAGGTGGGAGGTTAAAAGCTAAGGAAACCTATTTGGGATGTATTAGAAGGTTGTTTTGCAAACAGCAATGCTTACATCCAGTAACTAGTTCCCCAGGTGTGTTTGCAGAAATTGCTCATGCAAATGTAAGCTTAAATTTTGATGACAGAGAGGATGGAATCTCACCATGGGCTACATCCATGCTTACTTTGCCTTAGTATCTCCCTTTTGTTTGGGGACAAGCTGTTGTCTGTCTGTGATTTCAAGCAGATGGGTGTGCTGAGTACATGCACAAAGCTGCAGGAAAACAGGTAGCTGTATTTTAGTGGTTTAGGGGCCAGTGTCATTAGCTGCCCTGTAGCAGGAAGCTCTGCTCAGGTAGTTTTTTTGTTTTGGGAGAAAAGGGACTGAATCAGTCTGCAGGGAAGTGAAAATGTTTTTTGATAACATGATGCTAACTCTTTATAGGTCTTGGTTGAGCTGATCATGTACTGAGCTCAGGATTTTATTGTGAGATAAACTGATGGGATACTCTTCATTGACAGAACTTTTTGGGGATATTCTTGGAGTAGTATAGAAGCTGCACTTCTTTGCCTTTCCAACTCCTGTTTCTGCCTTCTGTAATGGCTAACAGATAAGAATACAGGTAGTCAGGTCCAGGAAGGCAGGACTGTTTACTGAGGTGTGATGGTGGCTCCCATGACAGGCAAGTGGCATTCCCAGGGACTTAGTCCTGAGACCCTAACAGCCTGTGCTTCAGAGCTTGCCTGCAGAGGCACAAAAGAGGAGTAAGAACCTCAGCACTCAGCTCTGTGCCTTTAGACCCACAGATTAGGAATTAAGGTTTGTCTGATACCTTCACTATCTAGTAGATAACTACAACATGATGGAGCTATCTGTCTGCTATGGCTTTTTGCATATTGTGGGGGGAAGCAGCTGAGAAAATGGTTAATTGGATTAAAGTCACACAGTGAGCCACTCTTAGTTTGAAGTAGTAGTCAGAAATGTTGGGATTGTGGGTACTTTACTGGCTTTCACTTTTTATTGGGTCTGCCTTGTTTTCTTTACTGGGTTAGGAAGCAAAGTAAGCCTTTAATATGAGTAAAGAAAGACTTGTATGTTCTCCTGGAAATGGGGTTAATGAGGAAGCATGCACCAGATGAAATAATTAGTATTCCTGACTTGAACTCACCTCAGAAAATTATTTCAAAAGGGGTTCTTTTAGGTCCAGTACAAACAGGTTATTACTTACTGCTTTGAGTCATACTAATTCACTCGTGGGGCCTCCTCTTGTAACTTGCATATGATACATTATTTAATTCCTGGTGGAACGAACAAATGCAAACAGTTTGACTTTATGATGTGATATGTGCATGGCAAATGAAAAACCTCAAAATGTTAATATGAATCAGGGAATCTTCTTTTTTTTTTTTTTTTTAAAGAAAAAAAAAAAGCCTTAATAGCTGTGGATACAAAACTGATAGCTAACGATTTTCATTTTTAACAGCATCGCTATAAATCAGACCTGAACTTCATGAAAGGAGTTGGTTGGATGGCTCTGAGATCTCCTCAGATAGAAAGTGTAAAGAAGGCTGGAGAGCTCATCAGTGAGGTAACTGATAAATCTTTCATGGGGTAGCACGTCTGTAGGAATTGTTTACCATCAAGGCTCCTCGTTACATGACACTTACGAATGTAGCTCATCATTTCCTTTTGATGTGGGAGCCTGTTTATACAAGGTGTAAGTTACCAAGAAGCAGTACAGGAGATGCAAGTCCACTGTGTGACACCTGCTGAATATTTTCCATTCCAAATGAAACACCAGAGTATAAACAAAACAGGTAGCAATAAATAAATGCAGCAAACTCCATTATGAAATTCTAAGCAGGCGGGTATGGAAGCGATATGGTAAGATACAGCACTGACAACCACACTGAAGGGGCATTTGCTTTAATGGAGAAAAATTATCAGCTGTCAGAAGTGTAGTGTTTGAAAGCTTTTTGCATGTGAATTTTCAGTGGGAAGTCCTTTTTGCACACAGATCCTCCCCCCACCCCCTCCCCCCCAAAAAAAAAATAAAAGAAGTTTGGTGTGTGGGCAGCACAGTAGTGACACAACAGCATCTCCATTCCCCAGCTGAAAGAGCAGCTGAGACTAAAGCAGACAAGTATGTTTTAAATACTGTGGCTTCAGGGAGGTGACCTTTATGTTCTGCTCTTTGGACTTGTGATATATCATTAACAGAAATATTTCAGCCTTTTCTTCTGTTTGTTTTTATGTACTCCTCCACCTTTCAGGCAAGGTACCGTCAGAAGCCAGGGAGCTTGAAGTTCACTGCCGTGGTTGACTCTCCTGATCTGATTCATGCTAAAACCAGCTACATCCAGTGCAATGATGTAAGTTGCATTTTGCCATCACTGATCTTAACTTTTTGTTGTACTGTATTGCACATGCACTGCCCGTGAAGTTGGCAGAGGTCCTCCCAAAATGCCACGGGACCCACTGCTCTCTTAGAAATAACTCCAGCTGTAGAAGTGCTGTGACTACCTCCTTTCAGTGTAAAAGCCCAGTTTCAGCAGTGGGAAGTATCCTTCACCTGTAGTAAGGTTTTATCCTACTTTCAGGTCAAAATGCCTCTCTTGCAATATTCCAGACAGGGACTCTGCCCTTGTGAGGCCCCATCTGGAATATTGCATTCAGTTTTGGGCTCTTTAGTTCAAGAGGGACTGGGATCTACTTGAGAAAGTCCAACAGAGGGCTGTAAGGATGATTAAGGGACTGGAGCACTGCTTTATGAGAGCCCTGAGGGGTGTTTAGTCTGGAGAAGGCTGAGAGGGGATCTAATAAATGTGTATAAGTATCTGAGGGCTGGAGGTCAAGAAGGAAGGGACAGGGCAACCTCTGCTCAGTTATGCCTTATGATAGGACAAGAGGCAATAGATGTAAACTACAGCACAGGAGGTTCCACCTCAACACGAGGAAGAACTTCTTTACTGTAAGGGTCACAGAGCACTGGAACAGGCTGCCCAGAGAGGCTGTGGAGTCTCCTTCTCTGGAGACTTTCAAGACCTGTCTGGATGCATTTCTGTGTTACCTGTACTAGATGATGGTCCTGCTCTAGCAGGGGTGTTGGACTCGATGGTCTCTAGGGGTCCCTTCCAACCCCTAGCATCTTGTGATCCTGTGATAATACATGAAAGAGTTGATCTCAGCATTGCTTCCTGTGTCAGTTGCATTCAATGACCTTTCTCCACAGAGGCTGTACAAGGCTGGAGACCCTGAAGCCAGGCACAGGTACACCCTTCCTCCTGATCATCTGGATTTCATCCGAGCCCGCCAGAATGCCCTTCACATCAGTGATGTAAGGAAGCCTTTTACTCTGGGAAACTAACTTTGTAAACTTGGCTGGAAATGAAAATCTCTCATGTGTACGTAGAAACCAGGGTCTCTGAGCCTGACTAAAACTAAAAAAGAACAAACCCAAAACCCAAAGGCTGGAATAGATGATCCAACCCCTAGAATTCTGTGATTCTGTGGACAGCCAACATGTTGCTAGGTCTTGGGTATAGGGATGAGGAAAATCTGTTGATTTTTCTTTTGAGAATTGGTTCTGTTTCCAGGACAGGGAGCTGTATTAAGGATTTTGGTCCTTCAGCATAGGTAGGGCTAGTTACAAACATCAGTCATTTTGCTTCTGTTTGCATGAGGGAGGAGGGAGAATCCTCTTTTCTCGACTGCATAATCTGCTTTTGTGAAGCTGGAACACTGTGTTGAGCTGATCCCCTAGGCACAGCTGTGATCAATCTGAATGCAACTGAATCAGTTAGTAGAACTGGTTTAAAGGAAGTTTGTTTCCACATTGTCCTAGACAGAAGCTCTTCCCTGATTAAACAGCTGTTACCTGTAACTGCAGGGTCAGGGTGACCTAAGTTTGGAAGAAGCTTGAGTGCTTTGTTGGGTGATAGATGCTCTGTAGCTGAAAGAAGCAAATGGGATTTATATTTTGTGAAGCAACAAAAGTAAAAAGACAAAGGTGTGATTGGACACAAAACCAGGTCAGACCTTGACCTGCTAGCAGGGTATGCAGCAATGCCAGGCTGACTTCCAGGATTCCTGGCATCTCAGTGTACCTTCAAATTTAGTGCCACCCAGCACTAACTTCACCAGGGAAACAGAAGAACATCTTTACAAATGTGAAGTGGACTCTGTGGCTGTTTTCACATGATCACAAACCCCAGAAAGGATGAATCAAAGCCTTACAGGCAGCAAATGAATACAGTTAGAAAGGAACAGCCAAAAGTGTCAGCTAAGACACCATGGCTGTGTAGCAGGACCTGCAGGCTGGAAGCTATTTTAAGGAAGCCACTAATGGAAGAAACCCAAAATCTAGAGCAGTTTCTCTTCAGGATGTAAATGTATTTCACATCCTCAAAGCCACATTAAATATGTTAGAACCGGCTGTTCTTCCACACGAGTTAATGAAGCCACATGTGGCTGGGGATAGAGACAAGGATCATTTGAAAAGCTTGAAATAACTGGTATTGAAATTATGATGCCACAAAACCCAAGACACTGCAAGTGGATGCATCAAAAGAGAGAATAAGGGCAATATCAATGCAATATTGATGTGACTGATGCATCGCAGTTTCTAATAGAAATTAAATCACATCAAAACCAACCACATTCAAGTACAAAAGGAAACCCTGGTGGCACTTTTCAGATGAGGCATTTTATCATTATGGTGAATAGAAAAGAAGTTGAAGGGCTATAGAACTGGATCAAAACCTTAGAGATGGTACTGATGACTCTTGATACAAACAAGCCCAGTAGGATAAAACATTTATTATTGCAGTTGTGGGACTGCGTTTAAGAAACTGCAGGGGGAAATGACTGTTTTATTATTTTCTTTTCAACACAGAAATTGTACAAAACATCTTGGGAGCAGACAAGGGCATCTGGCTATGATTTTAGGATTGATGCCATCCCGTTCCAGACAGCGAAAGCTTCAAGAGAGATTGCTAGTGATGTAAGAATTGCTCTGCTTCAAACACTTCCCAACCCTCTTCCCATGCCATTCCTACCCTGTACAAATGGGTGAATTCTGATGCAAGTGGAGCTTGTTCTGGTCTGGAAAATTGGTGACCCAGTGAAGCCAAATGTTGGTTAAGTGGAGACTGGTGGCAAGTGGTGTCCCTCAGGGGTCAGTGCTGGCACCAGTGCTGTTTAACATCTTTGTCAGTGACATGGACAGAGGAATCAGTGCACCCTCAGCAAGTTTGTAGATGACACCAAGCTGTGTGGCACAGTCGACTTGCTAGAGGGCAGGGATCCATCCAGAGGGACCTGGACAGGCTGGAGAGGTGGGCCCAGGCCAACCTCATGAAATTCAACAAGGCCAAGTGTAAGGTCCTGCACCTGGGTAGGCACAATCCCAAGCACAAATCCAGGCTGGGTGGGGAATGGCTGAGAGCAGCCCTGAGGAAAAGGACTTGGGGGTCTGGAGTGATGAAAAGCTAAACATGAGGCTGCAGTGTGAGTGCAGCCCAGACAGCAACTGTGTGCTGGGCTGCAGCAAGAGCAGTGTGGGCAGCAGGGCAAGGGAGGGGATTCTGCCCCTTTGCTCTGCTCTCCTCAGACCCCACCTGCAGTCCTGTGTGCAGTTCTGGAGCCCCCAGCACAGGAAGGACATGGAAGTGTTGGAGCCAGTCCAGAGGAGGCCACCAAGATGCTGAGAGGGCTGCAGCAGCTCTGCTGTGAGGACAGGCTGAGAGAGTTGGGGCTCTGCAGCCTGGAGAAGAGAAGGCTTCCAGGAGACCTTAGAGTAGCCTTCCAGTATCTGAAGGGGGCTACAGGAAGGCTGGGGAGGGACTATTGACAAGGTCTTGCAATGCCAGGACAAGGGGCAATGGGTTTGAACTGGCAGAGGGGAGATTGAAACTGGATGTTAGGAGGAAGTTGTTTGCAGTGAGGGTGGTGAGACACTGGCACAGGTTGCCCAGGGAGGTTGTGGCTGCTCCCTCCCTGGAGGTGTTCAAGGCCAGGTTGGAGGAGGCCTTGAGTGAGCTGTACTAGTGGGAAGTGTCCCTGCCTATGGCAGGGGGTTGGAACTAGATGATCCTTGAGGTCCCTTCCAATCTTACCATTCTATGACTCTATGATATTTCCAACCAGAGGCTCCCAATAATACTGTTCAGTACCAGTCTGCCCTGTTTCAGCTCAAAGAGTTATTCTTGGGAAGGAGGCATATTATGGTGTAGTTAAATAAAATAGGTAGTAGGCTATGAATAGCCTTTAACTATATGCATAGTTAAAGAAGGTTCTAAAGTAAAATGTGTCACCTTTGACCACAGAAGACTGCAGTTTGCAAGAAAGCTGAAGATAGCTTCATTACTTGAGCTCAAGTGTGCTCAAGAGTGCAATAAGAGGACCTCTATTTGCTTTTGAGAGATGCAGATTTAGGGCTCCCTATGTCTTCCTACTCCTTTAAAAAATTAGCTCTAAGGGCATTCTTCTAAAGTATCTTCTTAGATTAGGAAATGTTGTTTGATATGGAATCATAGAATCAGTCAGGGTTGAAAGGGACCGCAAGGATCATCCAGTTCCAACCCCCCTGCCATGGGCAGGGACACCCTACCCTAGATCAGGCTGGCCAGAGCCTCATCCAGCCTGGCCTTAAACACCTCCAGGGATGGGGCCTCAGCCACCTCCCTGGGCAACCCATGCCAGGCTCTCACCACTCTCATGCTGAGGAACTTCCTCATCACATCCAGTCTGAATCTCCCCACCTCCAGCTTTGCTCCATTCCCCCTAGTCCTGTCACTACCTGATATCCTAAAAAGTCCCTCCCCAGCTTTTTTGTAGCCCCCCTGCAGATACTGGAAGGCCACAATAAGGTCACCTCGGAGCCTCCTCTTCTCCAGACTGAACAGCCTCAACTCTCTCAGTCTGTCCTCATAGGAGAGGTTCTCCAGCCCTCTGAGCATACTCGTGGCCCTCCTCTGGACAAGCTCCAGCATGTCCACATCCCTCTTGTAATAGGGGCTCCAGAACTGGATGCAGTACTCAAGCAAACCCTTGGTTTGTGTCCATCACAGGAAGCATGATTGTTAGGTAGCAGAGGGTAGGTTATTTTGTAACAGAAGTCAAAGATAATTTGAACATGAAAATGAGATTTTCCTCTACTTCTTGCAGTACAAATACAGAGAAGCCTTCCTGAGAGAGAGAGGCCAGCAGATTGGAATCCTCAGTGCAAATGACGATCCCAAAATCAAGCATGTCCTCAGAGTGGGGAAACTCCAGAGTGACAACCAATACAGAAGTGAATATGCCCAAAACAGGGCACAGTTCCAGAGTCACCCCAACCAGCCAGGATTCCTCCATGCTAAGAGAAGCCAGCAGCTTGCAAGCAATGTTAACTACAGGCAGCCTTTGCACCAATACACTTGTGACCCCGAGCAACTGGATGTGAAGCATGCGAAGCAGGCCTACAAGCTTCAGAGTGATGTAAGCAGAGCTGAGTCATAGAATCATAGAATGGTAAGGTTGGAAGGGACCTCAAGGATCATCTAGTTCCAACCCCCTGCCATAGGCAGGGACACCTCCCACTAGAACAGGTCACTCAAGGCCTCGTCCAACCTGGTCTTGAACACCTCCAGGGAGGGACCATCCACAACCTCCCTGGGTAACCTGTGCCAGTGCCTCACCACCCTCACTGGAAAGAACTTCCTCCTAACATCCAGTTTAAATCTTCCCTCTGTCAGTTTAAACCCACTGCCCCTTGTCCTGTCATTACAAGACCCTGTAAATAGTCCCTCCTCAGCCTTCCTGTAGGCCCCCTTCAGATATTGGAAGACTACTATGAGGTCTCCTGGAAGCCTTCTCTTCTCCAGGCTGCAGAGCCCTAACTCTCTCAGCCTGTCCTCATAGGAGAGCTGTGACCCTGTCCTTTCAAATGCTGGGAGATGTCAGTGGCAATGTATTTTTGCAGACCTTACCTGTCAAGAGAATCACATTCTTGAAAGAACTGCAGTCTGTTTGTTGAAAATTAATAATTTGTTTATTCATTAATTTTGCTCTTTATACGCTCTCTCTTGAATACCCAGGGCATGTGGTCTGATGAGAGCCAGACGAAATAATACACACTGGTGTATGTTTCATTCTCTCAGGTAAAATACAAGTCTGACTTGAACTGGCTCAGAGGCATTGGCTGGACTCCCCCAGGTTCTCACAAAGTTGAAATGGCAAGAAGAGCTGCTGAGCTGGCATACCTTCGGGAGATGGGATTGCAGAGCGCTTCTGCTCAGTACGGACCTGCGCTTGTAAGTCAAGTATGCTCTTCTCACAAACCCCAACAGAAGGCAGGCAGGCACACATCCTTTTCAATGGTTTGGAATGCTCCCTGGAGTCTACAGCTCTCCCCATGAGTTGAACAGAATGCATACATTTCCCTCACAAAGCTTTGTGGCTTTGTGTACACCTTAATTTGAAAGAACCTCTCAAGAGAATTCAAGAGCACTGCCATGGCAGAGGAATTCCTGCGGGGACTAGGGAGTGCCAAAGGACAGGATTTGTTTATACTGTGGGATGTGTTTCCCTTAACTTGTGGATGTTGTCAGAACTTCAAGTGTCCTGGTACCTCCAGGGAAAGCAGCAGAGGTGGAAGTGACTTCCTGTGTAACTCCCCTTCTCTTTTCCTAGTTTCAGCAGTACAACATGTGCTGTCCTGTTGCCATCTAATCTCCACCAGCAGCTCTCCTGACAGGCTCAGTGCAGACTCCCAAAAGCATAACACATACTGTGGGATGCTCCTCAGTACTGTGGGAGGAGTTTTGCAAGGAGGAAGTGCTCCAGCCTCTTCCATCTCTGTCCAGCTCAAGATGCAAGAAATTAGAAACTGGAATCTTGCAGGTTTTCCTTCTCCCTGCCACCACAGGGATGACACCAGCCTGCAGTGCCCCAGCGTAAGAAAGCAGAACAGGCACCTTACAGCTAGGAACCATGAAACTGCAATAAAAGAGGAACTCTGCATTTCAAATGTTTGTCTCATGTAAGATTTAACTTTGGCAAGGAGTCAAACAATAATCCAGCCCACAAGAAACAAGACATATCCATGATTTATATTCTCATCTGAAAAGTTACTTGGGAAACAAAGTAATGCAGGCAGTGGGGGCTGCAGGGCAACAGCTTCTCAAGCCCTAGAGTATGATAATGATCTCATGATGCCATGGAAACCTACAGGTGTGCAACCCACCTGGAACTCAGGTGTTTGCAGGTTTGCTCTTCATTTAGGGCTTCAGTTAGAAACTAGGACTTGAGCACACTCAGGCCTTTGATCTGTGCAGTGACTAACATGAACAGCTCTGTGTTTTTGCACTTTCCCCCTGCAGAGCAGTTTGCTCGGCGCAGAGCAGTGATTTAAAATTTGCTCTTTTTTTTTTTTTTTTTTTGCCCATTTAATATGCACATATTTTTGTAAAAGGATAGTTAAAACCTTCTCCTGTCCACTGGCTGTCCTCACAATTTACTTGGGTTTGGTTTTTCAGGACCAACTGGAGACAGAAGGATCTCAGCAGGTCACAGTCAACCCTGATGCTTCAGAAATTCTGCAAGTCAAGAGAAGGAAAATGCAGCTGGATCAGAAGTGAACAGAACTCTGGCCTGACACAATTAGGTTTTTCTCCTTCAAATCCAGTAGCTTTTCCAGTTTTCTGGGAAACACAGTAGAAGGCATCTAAGAACCTTTTTAAAAAGCAACACAAACATTGCAAGGTGTAGCTACTAACTTTATTTTTGTGTGGCTGGCAGAACCTGACATTTATTTAAAGCTATGAGTGCAATTAACACCAGGTGACTACTGGCAGGCTCAGCTTTGTACCACAGTTGAATGAACCCAATTGATAGGCTATAAAATAATAATTTGTATGAATAAATCAGATTAATCTTATTCCATGCTTGTAATCTTTGGGGAGATTTTTTGTGTACCTGGATTATTGGCACCATGGACCTAAGGGAGTACAAAAGTATGAACAAGACAAAGGTCAGTGGGAGCAGTTATCACTGACTAACCTCAGAGAATTTGGTCTTGATTAAGAGGAGGTGTTCAGATCACAATCAGTTCTTCAGTCTTTTGCAAATCTTCCAAAGGGAAAAAAAAAAAAAAATCAGAATTAATGATTGTAATAGGTGTAACTATTGATAGGTGAGGTAGCTGCTTAGAGAAGGTTGGAAACCCTGGAATTCAGATGAGAGGGATATTGCTGTTTTAAGGAACTGGCTCTTCACAAACATGTCTGCTCTTTCTATTCAGATTTAATACCTGTTCTCTGGTTTTTCAAATTTCTGTGCAGAATCACAAGGCAAAAAAAATCACACAATCTGATTTGCAAAATGTATTAAATCCTAGAATTATCCAATAGCTTTAGACCCATATTTTAAAATGGGATTTAATACCTGCTAGGTCTCACTGATACTGAAGTTAAGCACATTGTAGGCCTTGAGCATGGTAAGTAATTATCCTCTAATCAGGAGTAGAGTGAAAGTGGATGATTCCAATATTGAGTAAGGTTCTTTTGCCTTGGTTCCTTTTTCAACCTGGAATGCATCACTTTTGGAATTTGTGGTTATTTACCCTACAGAAGTGCTTTTAAAAATAACCCTCCTGCCTGATCCTCCTTTTTCAGATAATTCCAATGGCTGCAGTCTTACAGACATGGACACAGGATGAATTTTCTGTGTGTTAAAAAGCTATTTGCTTTAGCAGCACACACTGATAGCTTTCAGGTGTCAGGGGCCTGATGGGTGCAGGAAAAAACACACCTTAGCCAGAGGGGGTGAAGGGCAGAGGGATTGGATTGCAGCAGCTGAGTCTGCAGTGATTTCAAGGCTTGAAAAGCAGAACTGGAAACATTGCCAACTGTGGTTCTGATTGGCTGGGGGAAGAACTGGAGTTGCTTTACTGTCACTGCCATTCTAGCAAATGCTCCAAGGCTATGGTTCAAGATGGTGCTGAAGAATGTCCAATGCAGGCCGTGAGAAAACATCAATGACATTTTTGGTCAAAGAGGAGGCATTTGGGGAAATGATATAACAAGCAAATATCTCAAACTTGCCATCTGTCATTCCAAAGCTGTCTCCTAATGAAGTGACCTTGACTCAGACCGAATTTTGGATCTAATCCATCTGAGAAATGTTGTCACGTGGGTATAAACTCCTGGCTTGTTTTTCAGCCCACACCCATCACCCCAGCTCACGAGGCCGTAGACGTAGTAGGAACCATTTTCCACACAAGTTAGTGGGCCTCCAGAGTCTCCCTGATGAGAAAAAGAAAAAAACACACATGGCCAAAACACTGAAGCAGAATGTTAACCAAAATATGCTCCTCTCCCGTTAGAGCACTTTAAAGCTATCCTGATGGGTTTTTACCTATAGAATGTACCATTAAATGCTTGGATTGAATAAAATGGTACCAGACTCTTTGAATGTAAGCTTTAGTATCTTCTGGTCTGTGACATATATTTGACAAGGCCACATGAAACTTCCCAGGCATGAAATACCAGACATTCAGAAAGCTCAGAAAGATGAGGTTGTGATCTTTGGTGTAAAGGGAAACACTTGATCTCTCTCTCACACAACACCAACCCCAACACCAGCACCAACCCCAACACCAGCACCAACCCCAACACCAGCACCAACCCCAACACCAGCACCAACACAGCTTTATTCTCAGCTGGTTGGTCTCTATTTTACTTTATTTTGCTTTGCTGATGATTTCTGTTGCAAAGTATGCTTACTATGGTAATTTTCACCTTAGGAAGCAGCATTTCAACTTCTTCCTATCATACAGGAAAAATACTTAGGAATTTGCCACATATTTGCATTAGCTACAATGGAAAGAAATCTCAGTCCTGACTTGCCCTACAAGTCTCAGTGCTGGTAGTGAAAATCAGGTTGGAATTTGTGGTCATGGCAAAGGCCATAATAAAATTGAGAGAGAAGAGGTAAGTTTTCAGGTTATTATGACAAACTGCCCCAGAATCCAAACTTTCCTGGCTAGTCTCTAGCTTCCATAGATCCATCTGTGTCTGACAGTGATGCCAGCTCTAGGGATATATGTCTCAGACTGCACCGAAGAAAACCCACAGCTGCTGAAATATGCTGATGAGAGAAAGAGATACACGTGCAGTAATCTGCCAAAGCTATTACTTTGCACAGCCTGACTGTTCACACAAGAAATGAGTGTTCAAACACAGAAAAGCAACAGACCTGACAGGAATCAGCTCTGGGTCTCTGAAGATTTCCTGCACAAAACATGCCTTCATCCAGTAGCTGATCGTATGCCTTGGGTGAGCTGCATTTCCTCTGCGGAATCAGCTTCACATTGGCATCTAGCAGCTGGCGGGATGCTTCGTCTGTGGGATGTGCACCAAAACCAGGAGTCACCTTCCTCCCAAGCCTGTTACATCTTGTCTTTGTTCAAAACACAAGCTGCCTTGCCATTTGGATGGGAAAGGGGAAGAGCAGAATCACGGAAACATCCAGGTTGGAAAAGATCCCAATGATTTGCCATTGGAATGGGCTGCCCAGGGAGGTGGTGGAGTCACTGTCCCTTTAGGTGTTCAAGAAAAGACTGGATGGGGCACTTAGTGCCATGGTCTAGTTGACTGGCTAGGGCTGGGTGATAGGTTGGACTGGATGATCTTGGAGGTCTCTTCCACCCTGGCTGATTCTACCATTCTATGATCCCCAGGAGCACCAAGTCCAACCTATAACCCTACTAAACAAGATTCATCTTAAACCATACCCCTAAGCACCACATCCAAATGACCCTTAAACACATCCAGGGTTGGTGACTCAACCACCTCCCTGGGCAGCTCATTCCAGTCCCTGACCACTCTCTCTGTGAAAAACTTTTTCCTAATATCCAATCTAAACCTACCCAGCCTCAGCTTGAGGCCATTCCCCCTTGTTCTGTCTCCAATTACCTGTGAGAAGAGCCCATCAGCAACCTCTCCACAATGTCCCTTCAGGTAGTTGTAGACAACAATGAGGTCTCCCCTCAGCCTCCTCTTCCTCAAACTAAATAGCCCCAGCTCCCTCAGTTGCTCCTCATAAGATTTATTCTCTAGGCAGGGGTGATGGGTTGTGCTAGCCTGGGAAGGAAAGAGGTGTCTGAAGTGATAAGGGTCAGCACTGGAATCTGAAGCTTCGCTCAGGACACCAAGTTGTTGCCTGAATAAAAAGCAAAGTCAGGTATTCAGAGTTTGGCTCCAACCAGCTCTGCTCCTGTAATGCTGCTTTTCAAAGGTGCTGGCTGTCTGCAGCTCACACAGGTCCCACCGGGACTCCCAGCTGCTCAGCACTTCTCAGACTGGTGCCATTAGATGTTTTAATACTCAAGCTAATGAAACAGATGAAAACTGAGGATCATGCAATATTTAAGGGCAATGATTAATTACAGCGAATCTAAAGACATAACTTGACATCTAAAGGCAATAGCCAGAGTTTCAAAGCACTACATCTGTAGATCATTAAAGGTGGTTTATAAGTTTGGTGCTGCTTGAGTTTCAGGAAATATTCCATTTCTGCAATGATTTCCTGAAATGCTAATAATAGCTCAGCTCAGAGAAGGAGCCATCTAGTTTGAACACGTACAAGGTAGGTGATATTCTTTGTTGGGGGAAAAAAAAATAAAATACCCTCTACCCTTTTGAAGAGAGACTTTCTATTTGGAACTTAAAAAAAAAAAAAAAAATAAAAAGAAGTCCATTAAATTCTGTTGGTGCATTCTGATCAAATGAGCACACTTGTCTCTTGTGGACTTCAATGAGAGTTACATCAGAGGGAAGAATTTGGTCCTATGTATCATATCAGGCTGTATCAGTCACAAAGCACTAGGACACCTACTGCAGCCTCCGTGACACATTTCCCTTCTGCTGCTTTTAGAGCAACACATCAATCAGAACATGAGAAAATGCATTTTTCACAAAATTGCCATTATCTATTTTTTTTTTTTTTTTAAGCATAGTAATTTCTCCCCTTAGGATTTACTGTGGGCAGGAAAGGTTTTGGGTAGAGCTAGTTGAACTTGAAAAGCTTTGGATTTTTTTTTTTTTTTAATTATTGTTCATGGGTTTATTATTTTTCAGTGCACCTGAAGATCCAGATGCTGCTTCTGAAAAGCTTTATCCGACCCAATGGCCTGGAAAACCAAGTGAAAGTTCCCATCTTTCTTGAGCCTGTCTTGAAACACACAAACTATACAATAGCTGCTCTCTTGATACCTTCTTGCTTCTATTCATAGAATCATAGAATGGTAAGATTGGAAGAGACCTCAAGGATCATCTAGTTCCAATCCCCTGCCATAGGCAGGGACACCTCCCACTAGTACAGGTCACTAAAGGCCTCATCCAACCTGGCCTTGAACACCTCCAGGGAGGGAGCAGCCACAACCTCCCTGGGCAACCTGTGCCAGTGTCTCACCACCCTCACTGCAAACAACTTCCTCCTAACATCCAGTTTCAATCTCCCCTCTGCCAGTTCAAACCCATTGCCCCTTGTCCTGTCATTGCAAGACCTTGTCAATAGTCCCTCCCCAGCCTTCCTGTAGCCCCCTTCAGATACTGGAAGGCTACTCTAAGGTCTCCTGGAAGCCTTCTCTTCTCCAGGCTGCAGAGCCCCAACTCTCTCAGCCTGTCCTCACAGCAGAGCTGCTGCAGCCCTCTGAGCATCTTCGTGGCCTCCTCTGGACCCACTCCAACACTTCCATGTCCTTCCTGTGCTGGGGGCTCCAGAACTGCACACAGGACTCCAGGTGGGGTCTGAGGAGAGCAGAGCAAAGGGGCAGAATCCCCTCCCTTGCCCTGCTGCCCACACTGCTCTTGCTGCAGCCCAGCACACAGTTGCTGTCTGGGCTGCACTCACACTGCAGCCTCATCTTGAGCTTTTCATCACCCCAGACCCCCAGGGCCTGTTCCTCAGGGCTGCTCTCAGCCATTCCCCACCCAGCCTGGAGTTGTGCTTGGGATTGTGCCTACCCAGGTGCAGGACCTTACACTTGGCCTTGTTGAATTTCATGAGTTTGGCTTGGACCCACCTCTGCAGCCTGTCCAGGTCCCTCTGGATGGAATCCCTGCCCTCTAGCAAGTCGACTGTGCTAATGAGCAATTCCCATGGCAGGGTTTAGCTGCCCTTAGTTTTGAGTTCCATGTCTTGGTTTCACTGAAGGTCTAAGTCCACATTTGGGTCTGGCAATGGCTACTGGCAGGACTACTGCACATAGTCACCAAAGTACCCACCACAATGCAGCTATCCCACAGATACCTGTCTCTGTTATGCCCCATCCAGAGATGAAGCAGTCAGTCCCAGTGGGAAAGTAGAAGTCGGGCAGACACGCGGTTTTCACGTACTTCGTTTCCACCGCACAGTGACCATCGACTGGCTTCAATTTAAGTAGTGCTGGAGAGAAGATGAAAAGCAATTAACAGCTGTTGGCAGCTAATTTTAATCCCTTACCATCGCTACTAGTCTCTGTCACAACTCTGTGCAAGGCTGCTGGCCACTGATGGGCTGTTTCCATTACAGGCCAGATCCACCCCTGTTGTTTGGCTTCTCCCCAATGGTGACTTCTGCCTGCCCATCACAGTTCACACCCCAAAGATGAGTCTAACCCACAATTTGGCACTGTTATTTCCAGAACATAGTCTCAACAGGAATTTTACACTGACTTTGGTTGGAGAAAGAGGTGCTTCAGACCACTGAGTTTGGAGGTGAGCTATACAAATGTGCAGTTAAAAGGACTTACCAATATCGTTGTGTGGGACACCATTCCTCTCTCTGTACTTGCTATGTACAATGATCTTCTCCACATCAAATATTTGCTCTTGATGTTCTCTCTTCTTGAGGTCTTGCTTTCCAAGGGCCACTTGGAGATTTTCTGCTGGTTGTCTGCAAAAGATATATGTAAATGACATGCAGGGACTATTACTGGTGGTGAAAACCTACACCTTCAGTATCTAGGAGCTAAGATGTTACTTCTTGTTGTAAAGCACGGCCAGAAGAAGTTCTAAGATCATTATAGGAGGGCTTAGTCAGGCAGGTGTGGGTTTGGAGAATACTCTGTGCCCTTAACTTGCTGCAGTTGTGAAATGAAGTGCTTTAAAGCCCATGGACATGTTTTTCTTTGAGAGCAGCAGTGCACACCCAGTCTACTACTGAGGCTGTGTTTATGAGCAGCAACCCATGGAGCCATGGGAGGACATTGTCTGGGCATACTTCAAATCCTCTGTGCTGGAATGACCCCCAGAGTGTAATCTGCTAGTTTCCAAGAACGGTGCTTTCCATCATATTGAACAAAGATGTAGAAGGAAATGTCACAACCTAAGCCACCTGGCACATAAATAATTGCAAGCAAGATGCAAATTTTGGCTGTTCTGGAGATCTTAATTACAATGCAACATGTGATCTTGCTTATGATATCCCAATATCCCCTGAAGTTTGCATAAGGTCCTTTTATACACTGCAAAACCTTGTCACTTTCCTTCTATTTTCCCCTCTCACACAACTATTTTAGCTCATTTTAGGTGAGTAGGGCATACATTTAATTTGTTACTCCAGCAGGTATAGTTTTCAGCCATATATATTCTTCCCTGTATGTGTTCATTTTATCATCTTTGAGTTTTTCCTTACAGGTTGATTCCCAGCAGCCATTTGGACTGCAGATATTTTGGATTCCAAACTGTCTTTAATAAACACATAAAAATCAGGATGCTTATCTACCCTAGACATAGGACATATGCACCTACTCGATGCAGTGGCCAGCAGTAAGAACCCAGCAGGCTTCAATCAGCACTCCACCACAGAAATGTTCACTTCTTTTTGAGGTCTTTGTCTGCAGAGATGCCATCCAAGGGTGTTTGCCAGCTTTGGTCTTAGCTCCACCATAGATTCTCTTGAGTGTGGTTTCAATTTCTGGTTGTCCACATGTTTTGAATATTTCATTTGATCCATGTGGATCTGTTAGGCTGCCTGCTGGCCACTGGCTCTCTTCAGCTGCATTGGAAGAGACAGAGGTTGTGTAATGCAGAGTTAATATCAGACTGGAGAAGTGAAAAAAGAGCTGGGGCTCTTTAGCTTGGAGGAGAGGAGACTGAGGGGTGACCTCATCAATGTTTATAAAGATGTAAAGGATGAGTTCTAGGAGGATGAGCCAGGCTCTGCTGGGTGATGCCCAATGACAGGACAAGGGGCAATGGGTGGAAGCTGAGGCAGAGGAAGTTCCATGGAAATATGAGGAGTTTCCCTGTGAGGGTGACAGAACACTGGAACAGGTTGCCCAGGGGGGTTGTGGAGTTTCCCTCTCTGGAGATATTCCAAACCCACCTGGATGTGTTCCTGTGTGATCTGCTCTAGGTGATCCTGCTCTGGCAGGGGGGTTGGGTTGGACTGGATGATCTTTTGAGGTCCCATCCAGCCCCTGACATTCTGTGATTCTGTGAAGTAACAGGGAGTGCCCTGCTGCTCTGGATGACCCTCATGCTGCCAACCAGCTCACTTCTGATTCTTTACCTGTTCCTGAGCAGGGTGAAATGTCACAGAAGTCCCATTCCACTTTGTGATTTTTTCTGATGTAGCACCAAGGTTTTTCATCCTCATCAGGATTCCTGAGGAAACAGCTGAGAGCATTAGCCAGCAGGAATGGGGAAATTTCCACAAAATCAGAGCTGTGGATGCTTAAGGGAGAAGTCTCATGTTCCCATATGAGAGTCAAGCTTCCAAAGATACCCTTTCATAAGATTTGACAAAGAGGATGCTTGAGATAAGAGAGTGGGGGACTCTACCATTTTTCTATCCCCACACCTATCTCACTCCTAAGAAAAATGAGGAACTGATTCAGGGAAATGAGGGCTGATTTTGGAAGCCTCACATCAGTGCAGTGACAGGGAATGCATCTCTAACATCTTGGTGTTCTATGGTCAGACAGTCTCCAGAAAGAGATCTTAACACCATCGGCTTGCCAAATTCATGGACAGCTTGTCCCTGGTGCACTCTTTGTTAAAGACCTCCACAGCTGTTGCTTCAAAGTATTACCTGCAGAAGTTGTGTTCACCGATGCCATAGGACTCAGCATCCTCCATAAAGGCATTAATAGGATGGCCCAAGAGAGCATGGGAATTCCAGTGCAGGCAGGTCTTGCCATTTGCTGCTTGGTTCACTCTTCCTCTGTACCCAGAGGAGGGCTCTTCGTAACAATCGTCCAGTCCTGTAGGATGGCAACACTGATATGAAAATCACTTTTGTGTTGCTCCTTGCCTCTTCCTTCCCTTCCTTACCCTGTTTTCCTTTTAGGGAGACTCAGAATGATACCCCTTATCCTACACAGGCCACAAATAACAGCCATATTCCAAATCTGTCCAGCTTGAAGCCTGATTAACTGCAAATGCTTGAAACCTCTTTGCACGGTAAAGACCTAGCACCTAAGAGATATCTTAGCCAAAGGGTCCTGCTGAGCCAAAAAGGGTTCTGCTGAGCCAAAAAGGGTTCTGCTGAGCCAAAAAGGGTTCTGCTGAGCCAAAGGGTCCTGCTGAGCCAAAAAGGGTTCTGCTTAGCCAAAAATTCTGCTTAACCAAAGCAGAATCTCTTCATCAGTGGCCTGGCCAAGAATGATATCAGCAAGATTAAACAGAGGTGGGCCAGAGCTGCTGCCATACTAGGTCAATGTGCTGTCTGGAGGCTTTGCCTGTGCCCTCTCCCCCAGAGCTGTGCCATACCTATCTCGCAGAATCTCCCTCTGAAGGCTTCAGGGCACTTGCAGGTGAATCTGGATCTGATTCTGTGCCGTATGCAGACACCTCCATTTTCGCAAGGGTTCGGCCTGCAGGGTGAGGATGCTAGCAAGGTGGGAAACACACAATAGCCTTGTCACTCAGCCTTGTCCCCAGTGGAAACTGGGGAGAGCTCCCACTTAGCCTGTTGGCTTTGAGTTGTTAGGAAGTCTTGAGAAATGCTTAGCACCATGGGTTTTATGAGTGGCTGAACCACCACCCTGTAAATCAAGCACAGTTCATCACTGACCAGTCCCAGGGGTGGGAGCTGTAGCAGACTCCATCTGAATGACTAGGGTGGGACAATGCTCTGCAAAGAGCTGCATGTGATTTCCTACCACTGATCAGCCACAATAAGGCACCCTTGCCACGTTGTCCCCATCACAATTCACTCAGCACCCTGCTGAGTACCTACCTCGTTGGCAGTTGGGTATCTTATATGGGTGATGGCAGCTGCACTGAAAATATGGTGGGGTTAATGTAATCAAGCAGTCTCCCCCATGGCACCTCTCCTTCTGACACATGTCCTTCACTGTGGGAAACAGAGACATGAAGTGCTTCAGCATTTGCTCCTGCACAAGAGCTGTGCCCTCACAGGGATGATGGGAAGCCATGCTTTGCCTTGATGCCCCAAGGAGGCTTCACTGTGGCAAACAGAATACATGAGGTGCTTCAGCATTTGCTTGTGCACAAGAGCTGTGCCCTCACAGGGATGATGGGAAGCCATGCTTTGCCTTGATGCCCCAAGGAGGCTTCACTGTGGCAAACAGAATACATGAGGTGCTTCAGCATTTGCTTGTGCACAAGAGCTGTGCCCTCACAGGGATGATGGGAAGCCATGCTTTGCCTTGATGCCCCAAGGAGGCTTCACTGTGGCAAACAGAATACATGAGGTGCTTCAGCATTTGCTTGTGCACAAGAGCTGTGCCCTCACAGGGATGATGGGAAGCCATGCTTTGCCTTGATGCCCCAAGGAGGCTTTCATTTGGTGGATGTGAACTTGGGATTTCTCTTCTTCACAGCATTTATGACAAAAGAACTGCAGGACTGGTGAGCAGTTCTCTACTGCCTACCTGGCAGGAGATTGAGACGTGCTTCCTGAGCACCTGAAGTCTATTTCAGCAGATATTGCTTTAGGCTGACCTTGCTCTGGATGAGGAGCTTAGTGTGAGACCTATGTGACTGCAATGGGTTGGCAAAAACCTCAGCTGAGCAAACAGTGGATTGATGAAGTCCTGTGTTTGCTTCCACTGACAGAGCTGTAGCAGTAGCATCAGCTGGCACAGCAGGGAGTGTAAATCAGCAGAGGAGAGATTACCTTTGTCACAGGTAGTCCCAGCATACGGCTCAGGGCAGAGACAGGTGAAGCTGCTTCCTCTCGCCTCACACCTACCGTTGTTCTTGCAGGGGTCAGAGGAGCATGGGTCTGCTGGAGTAAGGATGGAGATCTTTTAGCTTTGCTTTCAGCTTTGCCACCTCCATCTTCTGCTTTATCTTCTTACATTTTCCATCAGGAGAAGGCTGCTCCTGGGCACAGAATCCCATGCACCACACTTATGCATCAGCTCAGCAGCTGTGGGAGCAGTTCTGAATCACTGCACAGCTTATTGCAAGTGGTAACAGCTCACAGTTTTGGGTCTGGAGCTCCTCAGCTCTCTTGCCATGCCTGTGGTGGAGCAATAATGAGGCACCTTCCTTGCTTGGGGACAGATTTATCTCTATGCAGTGCCTTAAGAGCCAGAGCTGGCCCTGGGCATCTGGTTTTATGCAGTTAGGGTGGGGAGCACCTTCCTGGCATTGGTCACAGCAGTGACAGGCTTTTCTGAGGGTGATTTAGAGCAAATACTCCTGGGTGACTATTGCTCCAAGGGAGCAGGTACCTGCTGAGAATCACTTAATGGCTGCTCCCTATGCCATGCTCAACCTCTCCACTCCAGGCTGCCAGGAGCAACATCTCAGCTCTGTCACTTTGCTCTGGTGAGACCTCACCTGGAGTACAGTATCCAGCTCTGGAGCCCTCAATACAGGAAGGACATGGACCTGATGGAGCAGGTCCAGAGAAGGGTCAAGAATAGATCAGGGAATTGGAGCATTTCTCCTATGAAGACAGGCTGAGGGAGCTGGTGGTATTCAGCCTGGAAAAGAGGAGGATCTTGGGAGATCAAATATCAGCCTGCCAGTATATGAAGGGGGCTACAAAAAGGATGGAGAGAGACTGCTTGCAAAGGCCTTTGGGGATAGGACAATAGCTTCAAAATAGTGAAGAGCAGATGTAGATTGGATGTTAGGAATAGGTTCTTTTCCATGAGGGTGGTGGAACAGTGGAACAGGTTGCCCAGGGAGGTGGTTGACACCCATCCCTGCCCTGGAGATAATCACAGTGAGGCTTGACAGGGCTCTAGGCAGCCTGATCTAGTTGAGGATGTCCCTGCTGACTGCAGAGGGGGTTGGACTAGATGACCTTCAGAGGTTCCTTACAACCCAGACCATTCTATGATTCTTTGTACCAGGGGATAACCCAGGGAATGTTTCAGGCAACTTCCCTGTTCCTCCTTTTGTGTTGCCTGAACAATCTTGAGGATCCTTTCCTGTTCTTCTGGAGTTTGGTAAAACAGAAAAAGTAAAGAAAAAAAGAGAAAGTGCAACTGAGAAAAAAAAAGGGGGGGGGGGGGGAAAGAAGGAAACCTGCTCTACATTTGGTTCCTAGCATAAGGAGAGAAACATACATCCCATGAAAACAGCAATTACATCTTACAGTGTCTATAGACAAAAAGCCTGTGCTTTTTTTGTAGTAGCAATCAGAAATGTTCTGCATGATCAGAATCCATCCTGTGAAACTCAGAGATAAAACACAGGCTCCTTACAAGAGAAATACAAAGGAGAACACTGCAAACAATCCTCCTAACTCATCTCTTTGATGCAGGCATTTCGAGAGTAGGTTGGCAGCTGAGGCCTGCCATGCTCATGCTGCAGGCACAGGGTTGGGATTTTACTCCTTCCTCCCCTCCCTACCCACCCCTCAGAGCTACCTTTTCCAGTATCACTGTAGCCAAAAAATTCCTCAAACCAGTCAGGGTCCTCTGAGGAGTGCTGTTGGAGGAAGGGCTCCTGCGCTGGTTGTGTGTACTCATCGTAGTACTCGTACTCATCAGCCTCATCTGCAGGGAGGAGGGAGAAGAGAGTGTTAGAACAGAGGAAATAAAACTGCCAGAAGAAGAGAATGCAGGAAAGAAGTTATTCCCTGGGATGGAGAATCCTTTTCTTCTGATGCTTGTTTGGGATGTCAGGAGGTCCGGAGCTTGCACCATCTTGAGGACCAAAGGTGCTGTTCAGCTCTTCCTTGGTATGGGAAGAGCTCCCCCAGTGCCCAGACCATCACAGACCACTGGGATTCTGCCCTCCCTGCCACTCCTGGAGCGTGCTGAATCTCTGGATGTTCAGCAAGCTTCTGCAGTGGCAGCCAGGATGCCCCAAAGGGAACACAGGCAGTTGCTCCACATTCATGGACACAAGCCCCCTGCATGGTACCACAGCCAGGAGAGGTACTGATGGCTGTTAGCAGTGCAGGAGGAAAAGGAGGTTTAGATTTCTGCAAGGAATGTTCTTTGTCAGAGTGCTTTGATTACCACTGCAGCATCATCACTGCAAGACCTTCATTGGCACATGGGAGACTGATGCATGCAGGAGCACAGAAACCCATTTCCAGGGAAACTGGATGGGAGCAAGGGCCCAAGGCACCTGCACACCTATATGGCTCCTCATCCATAAAATCCCTTTTAGGGAGTGAGGGCCTGCTGCAGCAGGCACATGCCAAAAATTCCACCCTTGCCTCAGCCAAGCCTGCAGCCTGCCAGCAGCCAGCATCCTCCTCAGGAACCTGGTAGGACCCCCAGCTTTGCCAGCCCAACTTTGGTGATGAAAGTGGGCTGCAGCTCCTTGCACAGGTATGGCTGCTGCCAGTGGAAGCCACTCCAGTGTTTCAAAGACAAGTTATGGTAATGAGCAAAGCTGAGCTATATACAGAGACATTTAAAAAAGCTCTCCCCTAAGGCTGGGCCGATGGCCCCATGGATAATGCTCTGCCTTGAACTGATTATCAACTGCATTATCTTAGTTTTCTCTCCTCATTCTTTTGCTTGCAGCCTTCATCTTTATTCCTTCTTTGCTTCTGGAAAAAAAAAAAAGAAATTCCACTTTTGTACAATGGGTGTTTTATATTTCATATTAAAATAGACCTGTCTTTTTTTTCCCCCTCCCTTTTTTTTTCCTACATGCCAACTCTCATTTCTCACATTAAAAAAAAAAAAAAAAGGAAAGTTTCACCTCATTTATTGCTATGTCAAGTCAAGACTCCTTTTCCTCAGCTCATTATTTCCACAGGAGCTGAGTCTCGACAGTGTGCAAGTGTTGCAGGAGTGTGTGCTTTGCTGAGGAACAGAAGGATCTCACTGGAAGATAAGGACATTGTCTACAGTGAACAAAATTAAATTTAATGTGATGTAGTTAAGGGAAAAAAAAAAAAAAGACAACAAAAAAAAGAGAAGGTTTTGCCTGGAATGCAGCCTGCAAAGCTCACTTTGTCAGAGAGGAGATTTGTGCAAGCGGGCTTGAGATTGAGGGAGCTGTCTCGAGGAGTCTGATTTTGTTTCCCCTGTTTATTTTCAAAATCTTAGTGGGGAATGTTGGCTTTCGTTCCACAGATGCTTTCAAGAAGTGTTCTGAGGGATTGGGTAGCCCTTTGTATGGGAAAGATATACCTGTTAATAGTCATAAGGGATGAACAGGGGAGTGATGGCTCCCAAAAGCAGACTGCAAGCATGTCCAGCGTGCTTTACAGAGGCTGGTGTGAGGCACTGGCACAGGTTGCCCAGGGAGGTTGTGGATGGTCCCTCCCTGGAGGTGTTCAAGGCCAGGTTGGACGAGGCCTTGAGTGACCTGTACTAGTGGGAGGTGTCCCTGCCTATGGCAGGGGGTTGGAACTAGATGATCCTTGAGGTCCCTTCCAACCTTACTATTCTATGAATCTCGAGTCAACAAGTGCCCTGTATGAGAACAAAAAGCTAAGCTGTTGAAGAAGCATCTGCCCTGATTTTGAAACCAACTTCTCAGAGTAAGTATGGTGTCAGGAAATAAGGATACTGTCACTGCATTTAGTTACATTAGTATAATTTTTTAGCAATTAATTAAACATTAAGATATGGATGTGCTGGAGCATGTCCAGAGAAGGGCCGCAAGAATGATAAGAGGGCTGGAGCTCCTCTGCTATGGAGACAGACTGAGAGAGTTGGGGCTGTTCAGCCTGGAGAAAAGAAGGCTCTGAGGAGACCTTATTGTGGCCTTCCAGTATCTGAAGGGGGGCTACAAGAAAGGGGGGAGGGACTTTTTAGGATGTTGGGTAGTGACAAGACTAGGGGGGATGGATCTACGCTAGAGGGAGGGAGATTTAGATCAAACATTAGGAAGAAGTTCTTCAGCATCAGGGTGGTGAGACCCTGGAACAGGTTGCCCAGGGAGATGGTGGAAGCCTCATCCCAGAAGGTTTTTAAGGCCAGGCTGGATGTGGCTCTGGGCAAACTGATCTAGTGGAAAGTGTCCCTGCCCATGGCAGAGGGGTTGTTACCACATGATCCTTGAGGTCCCTTCCAACCCTGAAAATGCTATGATTCTGGTCTATGATTTATTAACAGCATTATGAAATTCGTTGTTGACTCATTCTGGACTACTTCAAGTGCAGCTCTGTGATAAAACCCTAGCTAGCCAAGATGCAATTCAAGTTTTGGGGGATCTCTGCTTCTGGTGGGTATGCAAAGTAGAACAGCACAAACTCCCATTTGCACTAAGAGGGCAGATAACCCCAGGGCACTTTTGGGACAAGTTAATGCATGTCTGAGTTCAGGTTGGCACTCTGAAAGTCCTTACAAGGAGGGCACTTTCTGGTGGCCAGGGCAGGCAGCACTGAGTAACCCCTTATGGACTGGCTATGATAATTGCATGAAATGTTATGAGCAAGGCCATGGAGTTAAGGCTGCATGCAGAAAGGGTTTGGGTACCCTTGGCTCCTCCTTGTGAATAATGGGAGTCAGGAAGCTGAGCTGGGCTGTCAGGAGACCAGACAATATGACATGAGACTGCAGGTGATCTAAGAAATTACAGCATCCCTGCTTTCTCCATCTCCATCCCTCTTTATGAAACTCTGAAGCAGAAAGAACTTCTATGGGTCAACATGAGTGAGGCTTTCCATCTCTCAGTTACTCCCTGTCCTCTCTTTGAGGGTGGTGACAGGACAAGGGGCAATGGGTTTAAACTGGCAGAGGGGAGATTTAGACTAGATGTTAGCAGGAAGTTCTTTGCAGTGAGGGTGGTGATGTACTGGAACAGGTTGCCCAGGGTGGTTGTGGCTGCTCCCTCCCTGGAGGGGTTGAAGGCCAGGTTGGACGAGGCCTTGAGTAACCTGTGCTAGTGGGAGGTGTCCCTGCCTATGGCAGGGGGGTGGAACTAGATGATCCTTGAGGTCTCCTTCCAACCTTACCATTCTATGATTCTCTCCAGCAGTATCAGGCAGTGAAAAACAAAGAACAGAAAACCCTGACATGGGTACATCAAGCTGAAAGGCATCTTACTTACCACGGCTTTGACGCTAAGTAACTATTTGGCTTCCACATCTCTTATTTAAGAAGTGCTTCCCATTCAATTTTTTTAATTATTCATAACAAGCCATAGGTTTAGTAAAGCAAAAACAACTTTCTTTTTTTTTTTTTTAATAAGTCTGAGCACATAATTAACTCACAAAGTCTGATATGTTGATTTAAAAATATTACTAACTCAGAGCACTCCTTCTTTGTAAGTGTTGGAAAACCTTAACATGCTTTAAAAAAAGCAGTGATCTGACATTTGTCACTGAAATGTGACTATTAGATGAAATTAAATTAGACATCCTGCATGCAAATTTTCAAAGAATAACTTCCCTCTGTGTAGTACCAAAAAAAAAAAAAAATCCCCCTGTAATTGATAGGCAGAGATTGACTTTTAAAGCTCCAACTCAGCTTTGAGGTCTGGGTGATCTTTTAAACTTCTGGAGCTTTCATCTGCAGTTTTTCACATTGACAGGAGCTGTCAATCAAGCGATGGATTTCTGATCAATATCCCCTTGTTCATTAGCTTACACGGGCTCTCTGTAATGGAGAGAACAGATATCCCAACGCTGGCACTCACACTGTTTTCAAAACCTTGGCTGGATCAAGTCGTGACTAATGTTCTGAGTAGGGAAAGTGATGCATTAGGATGCCATCGAGTGACCTGAATTGCCAGGTAACTTTGTTGGACTGCAGTTGTCAGGATGAGTGATGTGCAAAGTTAAAGACTATTGCCAAGGCACATCAAGAGCGCCAGAAAGTACCCAGCATTTATTCAAGTGCTCTGAACCTCTGGGGATTGACTGAAATCTGGCCTCATTTAAGCAGGATGAGTTCTCTTACCACCTTTCTAAATACTTTTTGTCTCCAGCTCTGAGAATAATGTAGTGTTATTTTGATGAGGCTGAAATCCTGACTGTATTTTAAATAATGAGATGTCCCCCATTTACTTTGGCAGGGACGAGACTTCATGGTATTTCTTCCCTTCTACACTGGCTGTGCCTGGGAGTATCTGCAGCTTCAGAAAGGAATGGCAAAAGTGAAACCAGCTAACAACAAAGCCAGCAAACCTTTCAAACAGCTTTGTGGCTCTTAAAAGCAGTTTTGCAGCACCTTTCCCTCTCAGGGATGGGCACTAGGCGAAGGTGACCGATGACAGCCGAAAGAGACTCGCAGGAGCCCGAGGAGTGCAGGGATGGTGGAGAGACAGAGGTAAGAACCACAGAGCATAAGGGAGGGAATGAATCAAGAGGTTGTGAAAGGGATACTCCACCATCAAAACACAAAGCAAACAGTTTGCACAAGGCTTGTGTGTAAAGCCTAAAGCCGTGGCCAAATACTTGCAGAAGGCAAATACTGAGCTCAGATGAGCAAATGACTTGGAAATATACTTTCTGCATGCATCTTGTTAGAAGAGCAACAGTGATTCGGGGAAAGAAGCTGTGCTGGAGGAGCTACAAGGCTGCTGGCCTTGCAGGTTTAACCTGGAAGCCAAAATGCCACTGGAATTAAGAGGTATGTGGCCAAATAATGAGTTCATAGTAAAAGCCACACTCTTTTTCAGAGGAGAATGTGTATCACAGTATCACAGTATAGCAAGGTTGGAAGAGACCTCAAAGATCATCAAGTCCAACCCATTACCACAGACCTCAAGACTAGACCATGGCACCAAGTGCCACGTCCAAACCCGCCTTGAACACCTCCAGGGACGGTGACTCCACCACCTCCCTGGGCAGCCCATTCCAGTGGGGAATGACTCTCTCAGTGAAGAACTTTCTCCTCACCTCCAGCCTAAACCTCCCCTGGCACAGCTTGAGACTGTGTCCTCTTGTTGTGGTGCTGGTTGCCTGAGAGAAGAAAGCAACCTCCTGCTGGCCACAACCACCCTTCAGGTAGTTGTAGACAGCAATAAGGTCTCCCCTGAGCCTCCTCTTCTCCAGGCTAAACAATCCCAGCTCCCTCAGCCTCTCCTCATAGGGCTTGTGCTCAAGGCCTCTCACCAGCCTCGTTGCCCTTCTCTAAATTCTGTAAAATTAATGTAATGCTTTATGAGCTACGAATTATGGACTCAGATCTAAAATCCACTGAAATCAAGGCAAGGAAGAGCTGAGCTTACCCATAAAAATACTAAACTTATCAATAAACCCATAATCTTCTACGTGGACCAAGGAGGCTGTATAAGGATGTACAAATCCTCACTACAGTCTGCACATCCTCACACAACATTCATCACAGCTTTTCTCTTATCAACATCTTAATGCTACACAGCCTTTAACGATTTCTTTCTTCCATGAGCTTGTAAACATTTTTTGAACCTTGTTGCACTTTGGTTGAAACCTAGCAAAAATGCATTTCACAGTTAGGTGCATGCTGCAAGAGAAAGTTAGCCTTCCTTTAATTGATCTTCACTTTTTGCACACAGTTAGACTCTTTGCTTATCCTTCCATGAGGTTTGAAGCCCAGCACCGCAACCTCTCTCCTCCAGCCCACGGCCCCATGTATTATCCATGAGTCCCCAAAGCTGCCTTGAGCAGATGAAGTCACAGAGTGGCATTAAAATCACTGTTTTGGAAGAGCTGTGAGTTGCAGATGTGATCTAGGAGTACCCCTTGATCAGCTGCAAGTTTTTACTGCTGCTCTAACTCTGGTTCTAGCTCCAATGTTCCAACCACACTCCTGGCTGGAGCTGGAGACAACATTGTCTCCTGCATTGAGACAGAGCACATGTGGAGATCTGGAAGTGCTCACCATATGACTTGTCCAAACTCAAACAGATTTTCTACTTGATCATAGAATGGTTTAGGTTGGAAGTTACCTCAAAGATCATCTAGTCCCAACCCCCTGCCACAGGCAGGGACACCTCCCACTAGAACAGGCTACTCAAAGCCTCGTCCAACCTGGCCTTGAACACCTCCCGGGAGGGAGCATCCACAACCTCCCTGGGCACCCCATTCCAGTGTTTCACCATAGGCCTTATTTTAAGCTCAGCAAAGCTGTGCATGAAACTAACAAAATTCAGTGCTGGGCACTAGTGAAGGCTTTTGCTAGATTGGGTCACCAGCCTCTTGGCTTTGTATGGAGAAGTTAAAATGAAGATATTGAAACCACTTACCATGCAGAAGATCAGCCAGTAAGAAGAAATGAGAAGCCTGCATGAGATAAAAAAATGCCAGAGTCAGTTGCTGGAAAAAAAAGAAAAGCCATCAGACAACTCAGTTTAGGGCATAAAGTTTCTCTTTGCCCCCAGTACTGGACATCCAGGTAAGCTCATTACGCACGTGGGAGCTAACTGGGTTGGGATTTAAGAGCTCTTTCAAAAGATGAACAAAACATCTTAAACCCCTCTCTGATCCCAGTGACCCATGTGGGAGCTCTGGCTTTTCTGAGCATCCAGCCTGAGCCACTGGGCTTGTGTGCTTTGGGAGGAACCTGTCCTGGATCAGCTCAGTTGCCTCTTTGCTTACCAAGTGACTGCTCACTGGCTGTCTCATTTCTCTGAGCTACCAAGAGAGGCCATGTCCAAGCCAGATGCCAAGGCAGAGCAGAGGTTGGACAGCATGGCACAGCCTGAGAGTCTGTCTGGTGCAGATAGTCCTACTTGGAGCTCAGAGCTGGAAGGCTATCAACAACCTTTGGATGGAAAAGAACATCTCTGGCACTTTCCATGAGGAAATGCCACATGTCTGACCTCCGACGTGGGGCTCCAGCCCAGCTCCTGATCAAGGCAAGTGACAAAAGGGAACAGAAGAAGGTGGCAAACACACTCTTCAAAGGTTGAGAGCTAAGTGAGGCTTGTGTAAAAGGAGACACACTGACTCCACACCAGGATGCATTCTTTGCACAGTGATTTCAGCTCCCTTTCCCTCTTGCTCTAAACCCCAGCTGTGGCCAGGTTTACCGGCCTGTAATGAGAGCACACATGCCGGCAGTGGGTGTAAAGAAGACTTGGAGCTGCTATTCTTCATCCCTCACATGATTTGTCAGAAGAAAAGGCATTTCCAAGGTCGGACCAGATGATCCTTGGGGTCCTTTCCAACCTGGTATTTTGTGATTTTGTGAGTTTAATACGTGTAGTAAAGACAGCATAGGTACACACACACAGACACACTCAGAGACGATTCTAATGTGCACAGATACAGTTAGGTGTAAATACAGCTCCTGTTTAGTTATGCATTATCTACAGAAACTCTATATAGCAGAAAGTTATTCTCAGCAAACACTAACTGCAACTAAGAACAAATGAATCAGAAGCAATGAATAAGAAACAGGACCAAAAAAGAACTCACATTTTCTAATATTAACTGGAATACATAAATGAGGTTTTGCTTCAGGCATGTTTGTGTCTCTCTTGTGCTTAAGCCAGAGAAAACAGACACTCCATCTCCTCCCTTCCCACTGACTTTAATGAGAGTGATGTCCCCTGAACCACTCAGTGGAGCCCCTTTCCAGGTGCACTTAAGTGAGCCACACACATACAAAACTAAATCCTTTGCAGCTGTAAGGACACACACATTCACACATTGCCCTTCCTGAATGAGCGAGGAGATGATGGTAAATGAGATGGTTGTAAAAGCTCTGCCCTTGCTGTATATATTTCTTGAGAGCAGGTACAGGGTTTGTCAGATCCTTTGCCAGACCTCAATGGAGGCTGTGTAAAGAAAGGTCTAATTGCTTCATTTACAATTACAGATAGCATTCATCCATAAACACAGACCAAAACAAACCCTGCAAGTGTGCTCCTTTCTTTTGGAGGAACAGATGAAACAAAGAACAAGGAAGCAGCAACAGGAGCAGGATGAAGCAAGAAACATTTGACCTCCTTCCCCAGATCTCTGCAGTGCCCTGTTGTGCTGCTGCTTGCCTGATGGAGTTTGAAAGGGTTTAATAACAGAATGGTTTGACTTCAGTGATGTTGCCCAGCACTTGAGACAGCCCTCGGCACCACAAGGGGATACCAGAGGGTTTCAGCCCAGGCTGAGTGAGGTGCAGGATGTGACTGCATCATTCTTTTCTGTGCCTTAGTTTCCCCCAGCTGTAGGGCAGAGATGGAAATATTACACTGCCCAGGGAGATGGCTCATACCAAGAAAACGAGGAGAGAACTAGCACCTTGCTATATTACTTTCTTTTCCAAGTTACCCACCTAGCCCTCCCATGCCAAGCACTCCTCCTTAGGCAGAGCAAAAGAGCAGATAACCTAAACTCCTTGACATAAGTTGGTGTCCTAGGAACGTGCAGGTCTCCAGGAACATCCTTCAGAGCAGGCAGTGGTTTGTTCTCTAGGGTGGCAGAATCCCAAATTTTCATTCCTGCTTTTGGATGAAAGCCTCTCTCTGCTGCAACAGTACAAATCTTAGTGAGAACAAGAGCACCTGGCACCAGGAGTTAAACCCAGTCTCTACTGCATGGCTGTCTTGTCCTGTTTCCCCCCTTTATATACCTGTCACAAGCTGCAGCAGCAGAGTCACAGGAGGCAAAACCTCAAGCAGAGCTGGCTCTCAGCATGAAGACTTTTCTCCTCCCTCCTGAGGTCCACCGAACCACTCACCAAACCACACTGATTGTGAAGTGTTTTCACCCGTGACAGTCAGCGCAGGGCCACATTTTAGAGCTTTGGCTCCCTTGCATGAGGCTTTCCATGGTGGTGTGCAACAGAGGAAAAGAAGAGCTCTCCTCACTCCATCTGGCCTGCTGGAGTTGGCTCTTCCTCCAGAGCCATGAGGGGTTGTAGGATGCAGAAGGCAGCTGTGAGGAGAGGGGTACAGGTTGGGGGCTGTCAGAGTGGGGGGGTCCAGGAGGGGACTGCAGGTGGGAGGGGTTGCAGGATGGGGCTGGAGGAAGGGGTGCAGGCAAGGGCAGCGGAGGCAGGATCTCTGCTTTTGCCTGCTGTGCCGTATTTGCTCATGGCCAGCAGAGGAGGATCTTGTCCTTCCGACGAGGTGCAATACGGAGCCCAATCGGGAGCAGGATTCAAACAAAAGGAAGGGGGGCGGGGGGGGAGAAGAAATTAGACTGTGGGGCTGATTTCACCAAACAGCCTCCTTGCTGCAGCTCGATAGCGATACTTTGTGTGCTCCCTCAAGAGGGAATAAAATCGCTAGATCCTATTCGTAGCAGGTCCACAGAGACAGGGGACAAAGCTGGAGGAATTTGCAGAGAGCAGTTTTAAATCTGATTGCTTTAGGCTCATAAAAAAACCAAACTCTGCAACAAACAAACGTGGGAGAGATGCTTTCTGTGGGCACCGGAGCATTACTGAGTGTGGAGATGATTATGTTTGTAGGGCTCCTGGGGGAAATGACTGAAATTCAAAATATCCTAATTTCACCTGTCCTTTGTTGTCCTTATCATCATTGTAATGATTAGTGCTTCACCAAAGCTTCATGCCTCCAAAACTTTGCTAATTAGGGTTTGCACCAAGATTATCAGGATACTCCCTGTGCCATGGTCCTCTCTATTTTTTCCATTTCAGCTCCTCAAGAAGGTGAAAACTAACAAAATGTAGTAGTTTTCAATCATTAATGCCAGAATCATGAAGTTTCTGGGTCTCAGGGCAGAACTAACTGGGTCTCAGGACAGACTCCTACAGCTCTTTCCTAGACAGAAAATGTACAGTTTATCTCTGGTGATTATTTCTGGAAAATCAAAACCAAACCAACCAACCAACCAAACCAATCAACCAACCAACCAACAACAACAAAAAAACAAACTAAGCAAAAAAAATCCAACAGCAACCAACCAACGACAACAAAAACCCAAAAAATCCAACAGCAACAACAATAAAAACCAACCCAAACCACAAAAACCCAAAATAAAGCCAAACCAACAATAGCAAAACCAACCAAACAACCAAAAAAATAAAACAATCCAGAAAGATCTGTTCCTATATTCAAAGGAAGTTATTTACTTTCTGCAGTTGAACTGTTGGTTGTGTCTCAGGTACATTTGCTACCCCTTTTTACAATTGAAATGAATAATTAAAAGAGAAAAGCAGGTGGAGAAGCAGACAGCACAGAGGTGACAACACAGGATGAATTTACCTGTGTGCAAATCAGAAGTAATTCCAGAGAAAACTACATAGCTGCACAAGCTGGTGTGAGAGAGTAGCAAAAGAGGTGAAAATCACCTGTACACATAAGACACATTTTGCAACAGGACACTAAAGGAGTTCAAACACTAAACTGCATTGGTAGGACTTGGCCTATTCATTTAATCACACTAAGTTGAGAAAATTCTTCTCCAGCTTGCTGAGAAGTGGTCTCCATCACAGGAAAAAAAGAAACAGCCCCACTTTCATTTCCTCTGTGCAGTCACAGCTTTGCAGACGAGAAGGAGGTGGGATGGGGATGAACTGGAGAACGAGGATGGATATTTGATCAGCTTCCATCCACGACTGACATGAAGGAGCCATGATGGCAGACACAACTACTGCCTTTTCCTAGTGAACCCCTTGATCCCGCTGACAGCTCTCAGTGGGAACCTTTGTCTGGGCTCCTCGCCAAAGAAGGAGGGAATCAACAGTTCTGATGCTCTTACAATCAGCCAGATTTTTGCCTGCAACCATCTTGGGTAGTGACAGTCTTTGAACTTCAAGGGAAAGTGGCTTTTCCAGCAATGACATTGTATTTCTCAGCCACGGCCATGGTTGCAGTACAATGAAAGCAGGGCATATTATCATCTGGAGCACACATGCAACACTTTGTATTTTTAGCCTGGGAAACTATTCTCTGAAAAGATTCCACCAAAACTTCAGAGTTCTTCACCTCTTTTCTAGCAAGACATCTTTTGCCTCCACGATGAACTACAGCATGTGCCTCAGTAAATGACATGCTCCTTACAGACTTGTCCCAGGGTGCCCAGAGGAGCTGACATTGTAAGACTTTATTTTGCTGATCATTTAGTTGTGAACCTTTCCCATGGTAGCACCAGATACCAAAATCTAAGTCTGAAGAAGAGGAGGCTCTGAGGTGACCTTCTTGTGGCCTTCCAGTATCTTAAGGGGGCCTACAAAAAAACTGGGGAGGGGCTTTTTAGGATATCAGGTAGTGACAGGACTAGGGGGAATGGAGCAAAGCTGGAGGTGGGGAGATTCAGACTGGACATGAGGAGGAAGTTCTTCAGCATGAGAGAGGTGAGAGCCTGGAATGGGTGGCCCAGGGTAGTTATTGACGGCCTGGCTGGTAGGTGTTTAAGGCCAGGCGGGATGAGGCTCTGGCTAGCCTGATCTAGGGTAGGGTGGCCCTGCCCATGGCAGGGGGGTTGGAACTGGGTGATCCTTGTGGTTCCTTCCCACCCTGACTGATTCTATGATACTTCTGAAATCAGCTTGGTTCTCCACGCAGGAGTCACCTGCTCCTGTTCTCCAAGAGATCAAAGTTCCCAAATTAGTCTTTGCACCATGAGAGACGGCCTGGTAGCAGCTGGCTGTTTTTCAAGTTGCTCACTGGTGAGCGAGGTGTGCTTGTGCTCCCAGGTGGAAAATGAGGTCAGCCGTGGATGCCACAGCAAGGGGAAGCTACAAAACCCGTTTCATGAAGGCTGCAGGAGCCAGCCTTGTCATGCTGACACGGGCACGCCGAGCTATCAAAGGCTTTTGCAGCTGGTGCTGGGGAGGCAGGTTATAATGCTAGACTTAAAGCTTATGCAAAGTCGTTTTGTCCCTTTAGTTACACGGGATATCAACCTGCACGCTGCAGGGCATGAGTGATTGCCTTCGGGGGTCAGCGAGGAAGGCTTCCCTCTCCGCGAGCTCAGCGCACAATTAGCTGGCGGCACTCCCAAGGCTTTGTTGCTCTCCTGCTGCGTCAGGCAAATTTAGGGGAGCTCTGCGGAAGGGCCTCGCACCGGATGGGCCACAAATCAAGGTGGCCTTGACAGCATTCACTTCTCTTTGCAGCGATCGGCTCACAACGTTGAGGAGTGTGAAGCCCTTGTGTGCGTGGTGCAGCACCCAGGAGAGTGTGAAAGGAGCAGAAGAGAGAGTTTACTACAGGAATAGATACAACGGTGTGTAGAAAAAGGTGTTAGAGGTGACTTTGGGACATGCAGAAATGTTGGTCTCCAAGCACTTGAGGCAAAGAAAGAATCATAGAATGGAAAGGTTGGAAGGGACCTCAAGGATCATCTATTTCCAACCCCCTGCCATAGGCAGGGACACCTCCCACTAGTACAGGTCACTCAAGGCCTCGTTCAGCCTGGCCTTCAACACCTCCAGGGAGGGAGCAGCCACAACCTCCCTGGGCAACCTGTGCCAGTGCCTCACCACCCTCACTGTAAAGAACTCCCTCCTAACATCCAGTTTAAATCCCCTCTCTGCCAGTTTAAACCCATTGCCCCTTGTCCTGTCATTGCAAGACCTGTGCTGCTGACAATGCTTTCCTACCTTCTGTGGACCAGCAAGGAGACAGGCACCAATGCTAAGCTTGTTTTGCAAGTGTTTGATCCTAATGTAATACTTTAATTCTTCCCTTTGTGCCACTTGGTTATTGGACTGGGCATGCCTAGTAACTTCACAGCACCCTTCATCACAACCAAGAAGGCACTAACTTTTTTTTATGTTCCAAAATACCTAGTGAGGAGCCACCTCTGCTGCTCTACATCTGTATGTCTCCCTTTATGCTGCCTGGGGTGCTGAGTTTGCAGGGAACTCTGATACGAGGGGCAAAATCTGAGCTGAACATTGTTTGATTTAAAAATCATCTTTTTCTTTTTCCCCATGGGTATGTGCTGAAGCAGTTCAGAGCATCAATAAATGTGAGCTGCCACCTGGTATACAAGCAGCTGTGTCAGATGAGTGTTGTGAGATTCAGACGAGTGTTGTGAGATCCACCTGGGTCTTGTCCAGATAGATTTCTCTAACCCGAGTCAGCAAAACATTTAAGTGTGCTGGGAAGGGACTACTTACAAGGTCTTGTGATGACAGGATGAGGAGTAATGGGTTTATACTAGAAGAGAGGAGATTCAAACTGGATGTCAAGAAGAAGTTCTTTACAGTGAGGGTGGTGAAAGACTGGCACAGGTTGCCCAGGGAGGTTGTGGATGCTCCCTCTCTGGAGGTGTTCAAGACTAGGCTGGATGAGACCTTGAGTGACCTGCTTTAGTGGGAGGTGTCCCTGCCTATGGCAGGGGGTTGGAACTAGATGATCTTTGATGTCCATTCCAACCTAAACCATTCTATGATTTCACATTTTATACCATGCATATTTCAGAGAAGTTGCCTCAATGCGAAGCTGAGTAAGGAAGGTTTAACAGTTGAATTGTACAACCTGTTGCAGCAGAGCTCTTTGGCTAAGCAAGCTATAGGTAACAAGGCAGGCACATTTCTATTACAGTATCTTGCTCAGCTCAAGTGTAACTAAAAGTGAAAAAAAACCTTGAGAAGACAAACTTTGGCATGGTTGCTTCATCTATGTGAAAACAAAGGACAAAATTTTGTTCTCACTCACACCCATCATGTAGCTTTATGCTTTTTATGGAAATAGAATCATAGAATGGTTTAGGTTGGAAGGGACCTCAATGATCATCTAGTTCCAACCTCCAGCCATAGGCAGGGACACCTCCCACTAGAACAGGTCACTCAAGATCTCATCCAACCTAGAGGGTTGTGGTTGCTAGAGGGAGCATCCACAACCTCCCTGGGCAACCTGTGCCAGTGTTTCACCACCCTCACTGTAAAGGACTTCTTCCTAACATCCAGTTTCAATCTCCCCTCCTCCAGTTTAAATCCATTACTCTTCATCAAATAGTTTGCATTCAGCCAGGTGCAAATAGTTTTTTCTTCATGTAATATGAAAGAACCAAAAGCAAAGTTTTGCCTTAGGGTCCTGTTCCAAACCCACTGGATCCATAAACGATCAAGCTTTCCTGTTTTGCTTTTACTGACTCAATATGAGCCACTGCTTAAATCTGCATTTAGTTTCTTCTACATTTCACCAATAACAACTATTAATCAAAGCATTACTTAGACAAACTCCTAAAACCAGATTTGAATGAAAATGCAAAGGATAAAGATAGGTAGTTCTGGGGAAGGTTGGAAATAGTATTTTAAGGTTGTTTTCTGTGCTTTCAGGGAAATGCAATGTCTTTTTTTTTTTTTTTTTTAATTCAAGCTATTTCAGTTTAACTTCTCCTTTGGAATAAATCATTAAGGTAAAAAAGTCCTCTCGTAACATGTTTGCCATGCAGTGGTCACGTCATGGAGACTCATTCCCCTCTTTTTCTCTTTTTTTTCTTTTTTTTCTGGGATCCATGCCAAGTGCTAAGCCAGAAAACCTTGTTATATTAATTATGAAGAAAAAACCATGTTTTATTGAAAACTAGCCTGCTGAATATTCTGTCGTGCTGCTTTTCAGTGACAGCAGAATTGCTTTCACATTTTAGCAATGTTAATGACTCTTCAGGGGCGAGGGGTAGAGGGGCACTGTGTTTTCCACAGCAGTGTTCAGAGCAAAGTCAGGTTAGGATTGCCAAAGCTAATGAATCGGTCTCAACACTTAGAAGTAGTTAGGAAAAATCTGTGCAAGACTTTGTGTTGTCTAAAACTTCACCTACGTATACTTCACTGAGTGAGAATTAACACAACTGTTTTATGCAGAGCTTATTTATATTAGGTTGGGCTCTGTAAAACTGACATTGAACCATCCTAGAGCTGATCCCCCCAGTAAGCTGCCACATGTACTAGTGGATCATGTGTGCCCTATCTGTTGCTGTCAGTGACAGCCTTGATGATACACTACTTAATACATATCCTACACTAGTTAATCCTATTGTGCTATAAAACCCACTGATTGCAAATTAACCAAGGTCTTCAACAAAATCCATAACCTGTTAAAACCCTTCATGATATGTTTTCCCCAAAGGACTCAATTCAAACTTATCAACATCTGAAATTTTGCAAGGCATTTCAGTAAGTAGGAACCTGCAGGTAGAGGAACCATCATTAGCAAAGGATTGAAAGAACCTCAGATTCCTTCATGAGAAAAACCTACTTCATTTCAGTGCTTGGAGAAGCAAAACAAATGCTTTAAAAACTGACTTTTCAATTTGCTTTGGTTATAAATCATTCTTTCTGTCTTCTTTAAAGAGAACAATTAATAGGTTGGGGAAATCCAGCTCTGCTAGTGCAGGACTCTGGCTACCTCTAGCTGTGTTGAATATTCTGTTATCAACTTTCCTTCCATGCTAACAGCAATGAAAACTCAGCCATCCAAAATGTATGGCTGGGGTAAATGTTACCTTTGATGAAAGAGCTTGCAAAACTGCCAAGTCAGCACATCCCCCTGACCTGTTTAAGTCCCTTCAGCATGAAGATGAGCAGCCTGTGCTGCAGCCTCAGTGATCTGGAGTACCTGTTAGTGCTCGAGGCTGAGACCACACTCCATACTCTGGGGAGTGGAGTGGCCACTTAAAGCACCCAGACTGGCTGTTCCTTATCACTGTAGATATATGCTTTAAAAAAAAGTGGTTCTTCCCTCTCATGCAGCACCTCAGTGTCCCGACATGCAGATAATCAGCTAACTGCTCCAGCTGCCCAGGAGGGAGTCAGCAAGAAGCAGAGCTGCCATGGGGCAAGCAAAATATAAAACCATACTCACGCACAAATATACGTTCCCAAGGACAACTGCCAGAGGAAGAACTCCAAGGGTCAAAGCACTGTTAACCATCCTTACACCTCTTTTTTCTTGAAATTAGCTTTTTCTGCTTGCCTCTGTTGTTGATTTTTTTTTTCCAGACAAGTCACAATCACTCAAGGGTGAGCTAATTCAGTGCAAATAATTAACCGTGCTTCAAATATAGTTTAATGTTCAACAGATCGCTGAGATCAAATAAGGATATCCTGTCCAGACAATTGCTGCCTTGACTGCTGACAAATGTTTCCAATCACTAAATATCAGAGAATCACAGGACTTTAGGGCTTGGAAGTGACCTCCAGAGATTATTGAGTCCAACCCCTCTGACAAAGCAGGATCCCCTAGGGTAGTTCACACAGGAATGCATCCAGGTGGGTTTGGAAAGTCTCCACAACCTCTCTGGGCAGGCTGTTCCAGGGCTCTGTCACCCTCACTGTAAAGAAGTTTCTCCTCATGTTGAGGTGAAACCTTCTATGTTCAAATTTGTAGCTTTTGTTCCTTGTCTTATTGCTGCTGACCACCAAAAAGAGATTGTCCCCAGCCACTTGACACCCACCCCTCAGACATTTGAACACATCGATGAGATCTCCTCTTAGTCTTCTCTTCTCCAAACTAAACAACCCCAGGTTTCTCAGTCTCTCAAAGATGGGAAAAGTATAAATTAACAATGAAACAAAGTATATTCCTTGCATTAGATTTTTTTTTTTCCTGGAATTATTGTCCATTTTTAAAGAGCTTGAATCAGACTCACCTCTCCTTCCTCCACTCAGAAAAAAAAAATAAAGGTGAGATCTAGTTTCAAAATGTAAGACTTTAAAAACATGAAGGTGTGCTTATTTTCTATGTTTCAGTTTAGGTTCTCAAGTATTTGTCCACACAGTTGAAAATTTTTTTTTTTTTTTTTTTTTGTTGTTAATAAAACCTGAAATTCTTGAGTAATACTCTCAGTCCCCAGAAGCTGAAGCATTTGTACCAACAGCAGCAACCCAGGAAATCACAATATTACTGTGAGAATGAACAAACCTCTGGTGCAGAAATGCTGACAAACTTTTACTGAGCAGATCTTGTTTGTGGTCCATGTAATGAAAACAAGTGAAAAGATATCTTCTTTTCCCCAGATAGCTTACAGCTGGAGTAGGAAGAAGGAAAGGAGAGGGTGATAGAAATTTAGATATGCTAATTATGCCACACATGCATAATTTAAGCAGGTGCCTACAAGCAAAACATGCTTGAGATTTAGTGTGTTGGTGGCCACATGTACAAGTTTAAGAGATTCCAGATTCTTTAACTAGTTAGAAAGACAGCAAGATAAAAGGAGTTAGATAACACACGACTTTATGTAATGTGTCCTTGAGTAAGCTGATTTGCACTGAATTTTAATGGAGCCCTGATTCATCAAATCTCAAACAGAATTAAGGTATGGACTGGATCCTAATAACATCATGCTTTATATCCATGAAAGATAAATTAAAGGATGCAAAACTGCTATTGACAAACATTGATTATATGTACTTTGATGGACTTTGAAGTTGTGCCAGATGCATCTTGTCAGCCTCCAAAGTTTTCTTTTAAATCTCATTGCATAAGGCTTTTACTTTTTAATTATTTTTTTCCTTCAACCTCTTTGATCAAGGAAAAAAAAATGCAGATCACATTTGTGTGATGCTACTTCCTATGCATTTTATTTAGATGTGCCCTTGTGCACAACTCATGATATGTAAAAATTGTTATATGGCACAGAGTCATCACATCCTGTTATCCTGGGTGCTAGTTAACACTTGACTGACCATCTCAAGCTGCTGAGTAAAATCTCTTCATGTGCAGAGGGCCAGCATGATGTTCATATCCTTTTGCCCCACATAAATGTACAAAGTAAGACACAAACAACAAGGTCTCTCTTTGTTCACAGGAAAGTTTGGGCTGGTGAGAATGTCCTATGGAACTATTTCATTCTGCCTCAACATCTGTGGCAAAGGGATCTTCACATCAGAGACTATGGAAAGGGAAACCTGCCTGCAACTTCTGTTGATTTTAGAAGATGAACTGAATTGTGAAAAATAAAATTGCTCCATCTTCTTTCTTATATAAACTGAGAAGAAGATTTGGAATACTTTCGATTCTTAAAAGCTGTAAGCCCACACATATCATCTTGCTTTCACAGAATCACAAAACATTCAGGTTGGAAAAGCCCCTAAGGACCACCAAGTACAACTGAAAACCCTACTCTACAAGATTCACCTTAAACCATGGCCCTAAGCACCACATCCAAACGACCCTTAAACACATCCAGGGTGGGTGACTCCACCACCTCCCTGGGCAGCTCATTCCAGTGCCTGACCACTCTCTCCATGAAAAACTTTTTCCTAATGTCCAATCTAAACCTACCCAGTCTCACTTTGAGGCAATTCCCCCCTGTTCTGTCTCCAATTACCTGTGAGAAGAGCCCAGCAGCAGCCTCTCCACAATGCCCATTCAGGTAGCTGCAGACAGCAATGAGGTCTCCCCTCAGCCTCCTCTTACTGAAACAAAAAACTTCCTTGTCTGTCAGGATATGGCCAACACTCTCAGGGCATGGAAGTGCATAAAGTGTACTGCTGTGCACTGTAAAAGGCTTCAAAGGTCGATTTGGGTGCAGATGTTCTTTTCTGGGGGGAATGGACCCATTCCCTACATTTCCAAGCCATCTTGGTCATGATTGTTTGACTGTTAGACATGAAGCACTCCTCTGTGACAGTCTAGGTGTTTTCAAACAATAAATATGGAGCAAAATTAGGTAATAACTATAAAATCATTTTAAACTGATAATAAATAGATATAAACAACTGCTTCAAGTACTAGAACCTAGTGGACTGGGAGTTTCCTGCACAGCTGTCTATACTGCCTTGAACAAACCATTTGCTCTCAGAATTCCTACCTAAAGAACGTGGGTAGCAACTTCTTTTCTTTCACTATGTGTTGCCTCATTAGGTAACAAACTCTTCTGGCTTAGCATTTTCCCCTATATTAATGAGTAGCTCTAGGCACAAGAGATGCCCTGCCTTGGCTGTGATATTTAGTATAGAAAAAAGGAAAAGAATAACCTAAAATATTATAGTCTCAATGGGTGTTTTTTGAATAACTAAACATTGTACTCTATAATACTGGAATAGTTTTTTTGTGGCCAAAATAAACAGCAGAAATATTTTTCCTTTTTTCTTTTTTTTTTTTCTTTTCCTTTCTCTTTTCCTTTTTCTTTTCCTTATTCCTTTTCCTTTTCCTTTTCCTTTTCCTTTTCCTTTTCCTTTTCCTTTTCCTTTTTCTTCCCTTTCCCTTTTCCCTTCCCTTTCCCTTTCCCTTTCCCTTGTCCTTGCCCTTGCCCTTGCCCGTTCCCTCTCCCTTGCCCTTTCCCCCTCCTTTTTAATTTTTACTCTAAAAAGAGGAATTCCCACTCAACCCCCTCATTTTCCTTCAACATTTTCATGCTACTGTGCACAACACTTGAATTCTGATCCTGCAAAAGTATTTCAAGCCCTTTACTAGCTGAGAACTCTTCTCCATTCTCCAACATAAATCAATATTCTGTGCTGGATCTACCTACATGTGTCTGGAGTGTGTGGATGATTACAGTGTCAGATGCACTAACTGTGGATCTAGTTAGTAACAACAGGAGAAACAAATCACCACAGCTGTGAGAGAGAAGAAAAATCCTAAGACAACAGAAAAATAGAAGCATCTACTATGCAACCTTAATAAAAATAGCAGTTGTAGAAATGCTTGTCTCTACCAGCCACCAGCACTATGCCCACAAAAAGCACAAGCCAGACTCTCTGAGGGTCAGGACATCTGCCTTGAGACTCAATATTAGTGCCATGGAACATGTAAAGGTTGATGCTTTGACTTTGGCCTTTTTCACTGATACCATTTTGTGGCTTTCTTTAATTAACCTAATAACTCAAAAGCCTTATAGAGATTTGTCCTTTCTTTTTAATGTTCCCTCCACTGCCATTAAATGTAAGCTTTTATCAAACGACAAATGAAAATAAGAAAGTAGAAGCCCTATTACTCCCCTTTATACAGAAGGACCAAGGTTGAGTAAGAGTATAGGGAATTGGCTTTTAACATAAAAACTGGGAAGGGGAGGAGGCGTGTTCCCTTTGTGAAATTCATGCTGGTGCAGAAAGCCAGCATGAAGTCTAGACACCACTTAAATCAACATTTAAAGTGTTGCGGTTGCATTTTGTCTCATAATTCTCTCTAGCAGCACATTCCCAGTGATGGTTTCAATTCTTGGGCTCAGATCAAAAGCACAGTAAAAATTTAAAGACAAGCAAACAAACAAAAACCACAATAAGTGCAGGCAGCAGAAAGTTCTGTTGGGCAAGCAAAAGGGCTCTTCCCTCATCCCCGCCAGAAGTAACTCTTCAAAGGCCTTATGCAAGCTCAAAGCTAGGGCAAAAAAAGGCTCAGCTAGTTCATGTGAGAGGCAATCCTGCTCCATTGGTACACACCAAGATCAGCAACGTCTCTTTCTGATGCTGATTTCATACCAGACTCTTCCTCTAAAGGTGCATAAACACTTCTGAGTCCTTGAAGAACAACCTGCTGTGGTGGAGCTCTGCTCCTGTCCTCAGTCAACAACTTGCGTATGCCCTGGGCAAAAGATTTTCTGTCCCCTTATGGCCCTTTGGGTGTCCTTTTAAATCTTTCCTATGACAGCTGCAGATATTCTTGTTGGCTCTGCAGATTTCAGAGCCCGTTTTTGTGTCTTGAAGCTGCCTGTTAAAAGCATTAAAATTGCAATGTGGTGGACAAGGGAAGAGAGTTTTGCTTTCAAGCTGAAAAACATGCATCAAAGCCCCTGTAGTAAATTTACAGAGCGTTAAAAACAAACAAAATCTGACCGCAGGGTAACATAATTTTATGAAAGATGAGATGGCCTACCTCAAAGTCTACAGTTAATGTGCACATCTCTCATTTAACCTGCCTAGAATAGAAATCCCAAGGGCCCAATTCTGTTCGGCCATCCTAAAACAAAGATATTTTTATACTGCAAAGACACGGTCTCTCTGCTCTGGTTACCAAACGCCTCCTCCACAGGCTCTGTTGGTCCTGCTCTGAATAAAGTGCAGATCAGAGAACATCAGTCTGAAGGAACACATACAAGTCATGTCCCTGTAATACAGTCTTGGATGAGGGAGTTAGAGGTTAGTTAGAGCCAGGGGACAGTTGACAGTGCCATCTTGCTGTTTTGGGAGTTCTGAAAGGTGCAGCACTTGACTTTTAACCTGATAACAGCAGTAAAAGCACAGAAGAGAAAGAAGCTGTAAAAGCAAAGAACAGATGCTCCTGCTGGACCTAAAGAAGGCTGACAATAGGTCCTGGCACTGCCTCCATGAGAATTTTCTTCACTGGGGGGTGAGGAGCAGCAGCACAGAGAGACAGCTGTGCTCAGAAAGGGACGAGGCAGCACCTTGCAGGGAGTCGTGAAGATCTACCTTGAGCTGGTAAGAGTCAGACACTTCTAAAACATGTCAAATAGCAGCTGGCAAGTCAACTGAAAGTAGAAGCCTCTGCTGCTCTCCTGAAAGCTGTCTCTTGTAGTGCAGTAGCACAGACCAGCTGCTTTGGGCTGCTCCATGGCCCAGCCTGAGGTTGTCCTTGGTCATGAACTCAAAAGCTGCATGAGATTGAGAGGAGAAAAAACGAGGTCAGACAGAGGTGCATGGGCTTTCAGGGAGACTCCATCTCCTCTCTGTACTCTGAGAAAGGCACAGACTTGCAGATACCCAGGGTTGCAAAGCCTGGTTACAGCCCTGAAGCAACTCCAGGACATTGCTTCCTCAGTCATGAGCGCTGCCCAACTGTAGGAGTTCTCACAGACCTTGGTACCACTGTAGCCAGCATCCCTGTCTTTTTGGCTTTCAAACAGCAGTGTAAATTACACCACTTTCATTACTAGTTTAGTTTTACAATCCCCAAAGTTAAAAATAATGAACATTATTACTGTAATGATGTTTTTCCTGTTGAAGAAGGAAAGCCATAAGGAAGCCTGATCCCCTGTCTATTTTGCATGTAGAGGTCAGGACAAACTAGGAAACACTTGGATTTTAAAAAAGGATGTGTCTTGAAAATACATTAGTGTAATTTTTTGATGATTTTTTTCCCTCTCCCATTCACCAAGGGGTTCTTACTTGAAACAAGAATCACAAATGGCTCAGTGGGACAGAGAGATATCATCTGTTCCCAGGAGGGGAATCCAAAAGTAGCACAGTAATACACAGACTGAATGTCTGAGAATTCTTTGGCAGGATACTTTAGAATGTTGTTCAATTAAATGTCTGAATGACTGAAATAACAGAGGCAACTTCAGGTGCAAGGATGAACAAATTCTATGAATGCAGCTCTGCAGTTCTGGCAGAAGTAGCAACTCATGCTTAAGTAAAAATTATGCAACTACTTTACTCCCTTTAGATGTTTACTTTTCCTCATGCAGCACTCTGACTAGCATACACAAAAGATTTTAGTTAATTTACTGATGTTCAGTCCTAGACATTGACAGAGTCAGGCATCTGAATAGCCAGCTGAGGGGATGCACAATGAAACCAGCACACAGTTGCAGCCCCTGTCTCACCTCCTTGCTTCTCAGATGTGGAGATGATGAAATGTGTAACAGCTTCAGTACTTAAGTCCTGTTTATCTTGGCTTTGTGTTTAACTTGGCTGGCCTAGTGTGATGAGCAGGGCCAATATGGTTGAGCATAAAAACATTGATTTCCTATCAAGCCAAGCTTCCCCAGGTTACAATTCCTCTTTCTGATTCATCATCTTAAATCTACACTTTCTATACCCTGGATTTTCTTTCTGAAAAATAAGTTTTCTAAGGACACTGATCCGATATTCAAACTCATTTTTCACATAGTTGAAGTCAAATTTATTTATGTATTTTTTATTTAAGCCTCTGAAACTTATAACAGAAGCAGCATGGCACTGTTTGCACTTTCCTTCAGATAGCAATGGCAACCATGAGTAAAACTGATTATGGGTTTTATGTGACTGTCTGGGATAAGAAGGCTGTCTCTTGAGCAGCAATGCTAAATGGGAGATGTGGGTTGGTAACTCCAGGGCTAATGGCTTGTAAATTAGTCAACAGAATTGTGTGTTGATCCTAAGGGGGTTTGTGCTCCTCTCTCCCACTGAATTCCCCCTTACCTTCCTTTGAAAACCCTAACTACCCTAACTACCATTCCTCCTCCTTGTTCATGGCACTCAGAGCTATTTACCTGCTTCACTCTGGTCCACTTTAACCAGCCCTTTTTTTTTAATGAGGCTGCTCCCAAATCCTTGGTTCCCTTTTCCAATTTCTGTTCTTCCCATTGCAGCCCAACAAATCACTATGCAGGTTTTGCAGTTATACCAATGGCAGATACCTGGAGCCAGACCCAGCCAAAGAGATGCAAGCAAGATGCTTGAGGCCCAGAGATGTCCACACCACCAGCACAACCTCTGAAGACCCATGCTTGGAATGGGCAGATCCAGCTCATTAAAAAAAAAAAAAAAAGAATCAGAGTCTGGAGTTCATAAAGGGAAATGTGGATACTGGGATACTGTCCAGGTAGGTTTCCCTCATTATCAGCCAACAACTGCATCAGCTCACTGGAAAGTCAGTGTGGTTTTCCTGCTTTAGAGTCCTAAATCAAAACCTGAATATTTTTAAGGCTGGAAAACTTTGACATGAACCTACCACCACAATGTTTTATGGCAGCAGTAGTCAATTCCCTCCTCCCCTGACCTTTGGTAGCAACATGGACCTCCTGGTTGGCAACCTTTCTGTGATGCATCATAGTGTCTCAGAAAACAAAGAGTAAGACTCATCATATTTCTACAAAATGCTTCACAATAAGGATATTGGTGAGTCCTTTTGGCTGTTGTTCAAAAGGATTTTCTGAGAAGAATTTGATCTTTTGTGTGGAAAGCAGCACATTTCCCCACCTGGAGTACTGTGTGCAGTTCTGGAGCCCCCAGCACAGGAAGGACATGGAACTGTTGGAGCAGGTACAGAGGAGGGCCACGAAGATGATCAGAGAACTGCAGCAGCTCTGCTATGAGGACAGGCTGAGAGAGTTGGGGCTCTGCAGCCTGGAGAAGAGAAGGCNACAGAAATATTTACAGAAATATGCGAGTTAAAGGTAATACCGAAGCACAATATCCCTCCCAGAAATCAGAGTCCCAACCACCCTTCCACCTTCTTTCCACCCCTCTACCTCACCCCAGGGTCTGCCTTATGTGTGAGGTGAGTTTGGAGAATGGGCAAGGGGAGTTAGAAGCAGAGTGGTTAGTCAGGTTACACAGCAGAAAGGCGAGCAGACACAGCAGCTCCCAGAGAGAGACTCTCTGTCTTGTTTTTATTCATCTCTTCAAGCCTATGAGTGAAGCAGACATCATCTCTGTTTTCTTTTCACAGCCTAGCATCTAATTTTTTTCATTAAAATACTCCAATTAGCCTCAAACCAGCACAATGAAGAACGAAACATTTAAAGGGAATGATTCCCACGCAGGAGGAAACTTTCATAATGTGCAGAGCATACTGTGGGAGAAGAGCCTCCAGGCAGGAGGACAAGCTGGATAACCCATCTGCCCTGGCCTCTGAAGCTGAGATCCCGTGGGAGAGCTGACCAACTCCCGATGTTATGTCCAGTGAGGGCTTCCCCAGGCAAGCACTGCCCATAAAACCCCTTCAGTCTGCACATTTTTAGGACCATCCTTCCAACAACCCAACCCTTCCCATACACTTGATGTTAAAATCAATTCCTGGGGGGAAGAAAATGCCAGGTGTGTCTGAAGACCTGGATGCATTCCTGTGTGACCTGCTCTAGGTGATCTTGCTCTGCAGGAGCGCTGGACTGGATGATCTTTTGAGGTCCCTTTCAAACCCCTAACATTCTATTATTCTATGATTCTCAGTTGCCTTTTCCTTTCTTTGTCCTTCCCTCCCCGAGGAGATGCACCCACTCCACAGCCCACACTTGCAAACTTTTCCTTCTGTGAGATTTTCATACTCAGAAACAACATCATTGGATTTTGCTTAGTTAAGGCAAGACGGCTCATGTCAGAAAATGTTTGCTAGATTGGATCTCATTTTGTAACATTTCCCCTCAAAGAATCATTCAATGATGCATCTTAGAATCAGATTCCAGAGAGGGAACTAAAAGAAACATCAATAAAATAAAATAAAAAAAAAAAAGAAGAAACTGTGAAGAAACTAAATATAGAACAGGCCAATATGAATTAAACAACATCCTAGAAATCTTCACACAATAATTGATTTGCTCATTTGTACTTCTTTCTATTCTTTAATCTTTCAGCAGGGCTTCAATCCTCCCCCCATTGCTTTTTTAATATTCTCTGTTCATCTGTTGTCTACAATATTGTTTCTGATCTCTCTCATTCCATCAATCATCTATAAAAAGAGACTAGTCCACACACTCTGGTCTCCAATCCTAATGACTGTAAAGAACTAATCACCTAAACTGAGTGATGTTCATTGTTGTAAGTGTCTCTTTGATTTATTAAACATCTCCATATAAATTCCTGCATGTTTTGCAAGTTGTTTCCTAGAACCTGTATGAAGACCCTTTGAAATCCTAAAACTGTCTGCTTATGGGATTTTTTGGTTCATCTAATAAATGGATTCTTATCATGAAAAAATGAGCTTTTACTTAACTGGAAGGACTACCCAATTCCAAATTCAGGTCAGATGCTCAGTTTGAGCTTTCTCAGAATACACAGCAAACTTGCAAAGGCCACTGATATACCCTTTATATTAATTTGGAAATGCTGGGTGCACCACTTCAGCATATCTGCCTGCTGATCCCCACTATGAAAGGAGATTTGAGAGCCCTGGAGTTGTTTAGTCTGGAGAAGACTGAGAGGAGATCTCATCAGTGTGTACAAATATCTGAGGGGTGGGTGTCAAGTGGATGGGACCAATCTCTTTTTGATGGTCACCAGCAATAAGACAAAGAGCAATGGATACAAACTGGAACATAGAAGGTTTCACCTCAACATGGGGAGAACCTTCTTTNAGGCCTTGAGTGACCTGTACTAGTGGGAGGTGTCCCTGCCTATGGCAGGGGGTTGGAACTGGATGATCCTTGAGGTCTCCTTCCAACCTTACCATTCTATGATTCTATGATTCTATCTCTTCAGTTGAACAGGGAGACTTCCAATCTGATTAAGTAAAATTGAAGAACTGAGTATGTTTGCATCCTGTCCTAGTCAAAATGATATATTCAGCACTATGGCAGCAGTGTGCAACTATTCCTCACAGTGATGAGGTTTGATTTGAGTGCTGAACCTGTGTTCTTTAACCATACATCAATGATGAGGCCTCCAAATCCCCACCACAAGATCTGAGTGTTACCAAATCTGGGGATTCTCAAAGGGTCCACCAGTCACATCAAAGACTGTCTCCTCATCTAGCCTGATCTCAGCTGAAAGATGACCACATGATCCCTGAAGCCTCTTCCAACCTGGCATGCTGTGATTCTGTGAAAGAAAGAGACACTAGGGACAGACCAGAATTCAACACAAGGAAGAAATGTCCGAAGATGGTTTGAGGCTATTGAAAGAATCTGACATGATCTTCTCATGAGCTAACTGTGAAAATGGAAACCAGGGGAAACATTATATGGGCACAGTTGTTGTGAGTACCACGCTCATGGGACAACACTCAGAATGGAGGAGCAGTTTGGTAGCCAAATCTGTATCTGCCTTAAGAATCACAGAACTTTAGAGGTTGGAAGGGAACTCCAGAGATCATCCAGTCCAACCTCCCTGCCAAGGCAGGATTCCCTAGGGCAGTTCACACAGGAATGCATCTGGATGGGGTTTGAAAGTCTNCTGGAGACTTTCCAAACCCACCTGGATGCATTCCTGTGTGAACTACCCTAGGGGATCCTGCCTTGGCAGGGGGGTTGGACTCAATGATCTCTGGAAGTCACTTCCAACCTCTAAGGTTCTGATTCTGTGACACTATGGAAATACTCCTGATGATGGCATTTTCCCCAGCTGTCACTTCCACATGCTGTNCTCACAGTGATGAGGTTTGATTTGAGTGCTGAACCTGTGTTCTTTAACCATACATCAATGATGAGGCCTCCAAATCCCCACCACAAGATCTGAGTGTTACCAAATCTGGGGATTCTCAAAGGGTCCACCAGTCACATCAAAGACTGTCTCCTCATCTAGCCTGATCTCAGCTGAAAGATGACCACATGATCCCTGAAGCCTCTTCCAACCTGGCATGCTGTGATTCTGTGAAAGAAAGAGACACTAGGGACAGACCAGAATTCAACACAAGGAAGAAATGTCCGAAGATGGTTTGAGGCTATTGAAAGAATCTGACATGATCTTCTCATGAGCTAACTGTGAAAATGGAAACCAGGGGAAACATTATATGGGCACAGTTGTTGTGAGTACCATGCTCATGGGACAACACTCAGAATGGAGGAGCAGTTTGGTAGCCAAATCTGTATCTGCCTTAAGAATCACAGAACTTTAGAGGTTGGAAGGGAACTCCAGAGATCATCCAGTCCAACCTCCCTGCCAAGGCAGGATTCCCTAGGGCAGTTCACACAGGAATGCATCTGGATGGGGTTTGAAAGTCTCCAGAGGAGACTCCACAACCTCTCTGGGCAGCCTGTTTCAGGGCTTTGCCACCCTCACTGTAAAGAAGGTTCTCCTCATGTTGAGGTGAAACCTTCTGTGTTCCAGTTTGTAGCTGTTGCTCCTTGTCTGATTGCTGCTGACCATCGAAAAGAGATTGGCCCCAGCCACTTGACACCCACTTCTCAGATACTCACACAAACTCAACAAAAAAATCCCCCAGAACAGCAGCTACAGGGTAGAATTTTGAATCCAAATCCCCCCAGTGTACTTCAAGGTATTAGGAAGGCTAGACCCAACAAACATGGTATTTTACTAGGCAGAGTAGTCCCCACTAGAAAGAATTGTGCCATTCATGTTTGCTCACTGGCACCTTAGGGTGCAGGACTTGAAAGAAAAGGTATAAAATGCTTGCATGGTGCCATTCTGTGAAGGATTCTTTGCAAATGAGAAGTTTACAAATTCTGTGCCTCTTTTCCATACTGGATTTGCAGAGAATGTTGAATCCCTCCTAAATGTAAGTGCATATTCCTTAATATTCACCACAGTCCCTACTAATGAACAAGCTGCTCTCACAGAAGGGTGAGTTTCATGCATTGTTTGCCTTGCACTAAGTAAAAAAGATGTTAATAATCTTATTATTGCAGAAACATCATGGAAACTCATAAATACAGATTCAAAGGTTCACATCATCAATCCTTGCAAACCCTTTTTTCAGCACAGTATGGGCATAGCTATGCTGGCAGGCAAAAGAAGGCAGGGGGGAATGTATAATTTATTCTATAGATTTGCCTAGTTTTTGTGTTTACAAAATGTGCATTAATAGCTTACAGATTTTGTGTTCTACAGCTATTAGCTAAGTAGACTCCTACAACCGGCTGGTAAAGGTAGATGAAGGCAGGCTGATAAATCTTGGTGTATGGAACTCCTGTGGGTTTCTTTTTTACTGCCTGACCAGCAGATTATTTCTAGAATCACAGAACTGTCAGGGCTGGAAGGGACCTCCAGGATTATTTAGCTCCAATGGCCCTGCCATAGGCAGAGGCAGCTCACATTAGATCGGGTTGAGTTTCTGTTTCCGTACATTCAGGTTAGCATTCAAAATTTGCTTTCTGTGCAGAGCTCAGGGTCTCATGCAAACATCAATGTTTTTGTGATTACAGTTGTCAGCTAGAGTAGCCACAGAACGTGATTACCTCCCCTACAAGTGCATACTCTCAGAAAGAGCTGCAGCACAGAAACTCAGCAGAAGAAAAAAATTAGAGTTGTTTCTTTTTTTCCCCCCAAATAACTGGAAACTGTATATAGAGAAGGTAGATTTAAATTTCTGTTCAAGTAAATATTTGTGGAACTGATTAGTGAAGTTTAAAATTGTCCCCATCATCTGTAGTGATATATATAATATTGCTGCATAAAGGTATTTCTATTAATGTCAGGTGAGAGAACTCCATTACCCAGTCATGAGAACATAAATAAATAATAGCCATCCGCAACACTGGTGTCAGCATCTTTGTCATGGATGTTGATTTGGGTTAGATGATTTCCAAACTCTCAGGAAGGGGAGACTCATTTTTATTCTGAGGGGCTCCTGCTTGGAGGACCATCATGCAAATTGGACAGAGATTAGGCACAACTGACAATTTGACAATTTCTGCATATGTGAACTCACTGCACTACGAAAAAGGGTTCCAGCGAGGAATGTTTTATAAAGAGCTTAAGAAGCAAAATGCAGGCAGGATAGAGGCTTTACACTGCCAGGAAGAAAAAAGGCATGAACAGAACAGTTGAAAACACACAAAGAATTTAACCTCCAAGTAAGTCCAACAAAAACATTTGCTTAGTCTCCCGCCCCTCTGCAGTTGGATCACCTATATCATTACTGTGAACTTTAAATATCTGCTGATGACAGAGTCTGTCTGCAAATCTGGCATCAGGGGTTTCACTGGGAAATGATCTGTGATTTTTCCCCGCACAGCAACACTGGCAATTTAAAGTCTATTATCTCACAAACTACCTCTACCTTAAAAATACTTTTTTCCTCTCTTCTCAAACAGATATTTCCCAAATCTCTGTGAGTTAAATACATTGATGTTCTATATTGTTTTACAACCTACTGAGCTTTAAACATGTTATCTCACCTAAGAATGAGTGTTATATATTTTACAGTTCTGGTGTGGGAGAAAATCATACATCTTGAAGGAAAGAAACAAAGACTTTTCCCTTTCTGATACATCTTGAAGGAAAGAAACAAAGACTTTTCCCTTTCTGATACATCTTGAAGGAAAGAACTGACTTTTCCCTTTCTGATTGGTCTTGGGTTTTGCTTTTTTTTTTTTTTTCTTTTTCTTCCTTCTGGTTTTGTTTTGTTTTTCCCAGAAAGTTGGTTGGTGCTTAAGAGGCACTGAGCAGCAAAGAAAGCTGGAAGCAGTTAGTCTGGGTGGAGGTGAACTGTACGGTTAGAGGGCAGAAAAAAGAGGTCAGAGGTATATATGATCAATACAATATTGCACAGGAATTGCCACAGCGGACACCTCACACCTGCTTTGTGTGTGCACTTATAAATAACTGTCTGTATTGCCAATCCCTGGCTCAGCTGAAAAAGGTTCTGTACCTTTGACGTGAGGCAAGAAGATCTCCATCCCCGCAGTTCTACTGAGATTACTCAGCTGTGAACAGATAACTCGATACAAAGAAGAGGAAGAAAAAGCAAGGAAAAAAGTAGAAGCAGACAATTTCATAGAGCCCAAACCAGACAAGACTCTCTCTGATGACCAAGGGAAAAGCTTTGATAAACGGTAGGGCAGCTCCTCAAATCCAGGTCTCTGAAAGTGGGGGTGGAACACTGCAGGAAATAATATGAGAGTCCCTGCTGTGGGAGTCAAGGGAGACAGGGAAAATAGTTCAGGTAATAAAAAAAATGTTAATATTACAAGAGTGGAATGCATCTGAGTATAATTCTAGACTTTTAAGTTCAGTTTTCAAATCTTGGAGAAAGAAAGAGGCAGCCTGCTGCCTTCTCACTAGTTTGTCACATTGGGTTTAAGGTGTGGAATAAATCAAAACTTTTTTTTTTTTTTTTTTTTTGGAACATGGCACAAAGAAATGTATTAATAATACATGAAAAATGTTCATCACGTTGGCGTGCATCAGTGGAAACGCAGTTTTAAAGCAACTGTGAGCCACAAATGAAAAGGCTTGACCTAGGTTTGAGTTCTGATGTGTCAGGGTGGGGGCAAGGCAAGCGTTTCTCTTACCCGCTGGTGTGCTGTAGCTGTGACTTCCCAGTTGGATAGAGAGAAGTCAGATTCCCAAAGTAGGGGTGATTTCTTTTTTCCCCCCACGTGAATCCTCTGAGTGATCCCCTCTAAATACCTTCAAGATGAACAGAGAGAGGAAATAAAACAAAACCACCCAAGTAACTGGTAGCTGCCATGCCTTTTCTTCCTCTGCATGCTGAATGTTTAAATGTCTAAGGACTGATGTTTGCCAAGAGCAGCAATCATGTCTGTGCTTAGCTCTTCACACTGCAGTGCAGAGGGCTGGGACACATGCACATGCCCATATCCTTTGCCTTTCTAAATTGTTTTGATTTCTTTCCCTTTAGCTTCCAGATTTGTGCTTTGAAAAATAAAGTAAAATAAAAGTTGATCTGATTAAAAGTATCCAATTGCATTTTGTGGAAGAGCATAGCTGCAATAAGTATTTGTTTCCAAGCTAACTGAATCAATCAGAAATCAGAGTGTGGCAGAGATCAAAGGAAAGAGAAGATAAACACAAAAATGACATCCGTGATTCAGATTGTGGTAGCACCCAAGCACTCCACACAAAAATGAGGCCTCCTGCAGCTGGTGCTGCAGCTGATGCTGGCAAATAGTGGGATTTGCTTGTCTTCTGAAGTGCCAGCAGTCTTGACAGGAAAATTAGACTGAAGCAAGAGGAAAACAAACAATTTCTGCTACTGACCAGAATTAAGAAGTGCTCATTTTGCCAGAATGTCTCTGTTCCTGTGGCTAATTTTGCTTTCAAGAGCTGTGGGCACCCTCTCTTCAGCTGGCGATGTAGTGACAGAAGATATTTGGGTCCTGCTGCCTCTGTTGGGCTGTGCATCCATGAGGGAACCCTCCAGAGACCTTATGCTTCAGGAATGTAAGAATTTTGGTTCCATTAGCTCTTGCATAAACAATTTGTGCTCTCAGGGCTGGTCAAACACATCTGAGCTGAACGACTTCCTTCACTTCACAGAATCATTGTAGAATGCACTGGGTTGCAAGGCACCTCTAGAGGTCATCTGGTCTGCCCTGCCTGCAGTAAGCAGGGACATCCCCAACTAGACGAGGTTGCTCAGGGTCTCATCAAGCCTGACCTTGAACATCTGCAGGGATGGGGCCTCCATCACCTTCCTGGCCAACCTGTCCCAGTGTTCCTTCACCCTCATAGTAAAGCACCAGAACAAGAGGATGCAGTCTCAAGCACGAGGGGAAGTTTAGGCTTGAGGTGAGGAGAAAGTTCTTCACTGAGAGAGTCATTCACCACTGGAATAGGCGGCCCAGGGAGGTGGTAGAGTCACCGTCCCTGGAGGTGTTCAAGGCGAGTTTGGATGTGGCACTTGGTGCCATGGTCTAGTCTTGAGGTCTGTGGTAACGGGTTGGACTCGATGATCTTTGAGGTCTCTTCCAACCTTGGTGATACTGTGATACTGTGAAAAAGAACTTCTTCCTAACGTGCACTTGTTGAAGAAGGTTGGTGGAATGGATTGTCACTTGTCTGTGTAAACTCATATCCCAGTGTCTGTCAGTCCTGCTTTCCCACACATGTTGGAAGACACTTCAGCCATGCTAGGAAAAGCACAGAGGGAAGAAGTGTGCTCTACATCATGTCCTAACAGGTGGAGGAACTAGAGCTGATGGGCCTTCACATGGCCCTTTGCATGCATTCCATTCCTCTCTTCCCACGTGCTGCCACTTCATTAGTTTCTTCTGCCTCTGTGGACCCCAGGAGCAAGGATGTTTGTTGTCAGACTATGTTAGAGGCCATACATGGGCATGTGGCCATGGGGCCACTGCAGTANGATGCAGCCCAGGACTCGGTTGGCTGTCTGGGCTCCATGCACACACTGCAGGCTCATGTTGAACTTTTCATCAACCAACCTGCTGGTGGATATCACCTTCTGCTTCAGCCAGTAGAGCAATCCTCAGCAAATCCATCACTCTGACAGAAGAGTGGCTCGGCCTCCAAAAATTACCCTGCCTTTCTCTGTTGGGCCCAGAATTTATAGTTGAGAGCATAGGAAAGAAAGAATTTGCAGCTCCAGCAGAAGTTCATTACACTCTTTATATGCACCTTAAGCCTGTTGGCACCATCTCCATTTGTAATTTTCTGAACTACTTTTACTTTATTTAACAGACTCTCACAATAGGGAAAAAGACCCGAAAGAAAGGGAAGAAAAAAATGTTACTTTGCTAAGACCTTGCCTGGCAAGCTTCAGCTCAGAAACCCCAGAGAATGCAGAAGAGATTAATGAAAATGCTGAGAAGCACCAGAGTAATTCCAACTATCTGCACCAGTGTCAGCAGGCTCAGCAGGGCCTGTCATTAGAAAGCCCCCTTTTAAAACAGGTGTCCCTCCTATTAGTTAAATTATCTAGACTGTGGCGAAGAATATTCCAAGGTGACAGAAATCAGAACAGTACAGACTGCTAAAAAATGAAAATCAGATAATTGCTCATAAATTACTTCTGGGGTCTTTCAAGATCTTTCAGTCTTGCTGACTGAAAGGCGAGTCATTTGGAATGCAATAATTAAAATAAAAGCTGCAACATACAGGAAAAGTAGTTGGAAAGAAAATGTTGAGACATATATTGGACCTGCATAAATTATCATTTGGTTTTCAATAGCATCCTGAATTTGCTCTTATTATCCTTAAAAAGCAAATAAGAGTAAGAGCCTTGGCATGGAGACCAATAGCATCCTGAATTTGCTCTTATTATCCTTAAAAAGCAAATAAGGGTAAGAGCCTTGGCATGGAGACCTATCGTGGCTCTGGCTCCCAGTTTCCTCACTGGACTTCACACATATGGCAGTCAGGTGGAAAAAGGGGATGGATATCGTTGTCCTTCATCTTCCCAGTGCTGTGTCTGGTTAACACTCAATGACTCCTGCCCTTGACACAGGATGTCTTCAAGGGAGGCACAGCTGCCCTCAAGTCCCTTCATGGCTTCAGCCCCTACACAGGAGGGAGGTGATCCCACCGATGTGAATTGAAGGGACAACCCAAAATTTCCTCCCTTGGTTTAGGACCTTCAGACTTGACCAAGAAATATTTTAAACAGAAGGCTTTTTGTCCTAATTTACCACATTTGAATACAAAATGTCACTTGGTGTTCAGTACAGACACCTCCATATTAGGTTTTTTTTTCAGTAGTTTTAGATGAAATCTGCGTAGAAGCAGAAGGGGTGATCTGGTGAGCTGAGGGTGAAGATACAGTCACCTCTCCATCTGTATTCTCTCTTCTTTTTCTGATCATCCCACACAGCTACCAGCTGTTTGGAGGAGATAGCAATGTAACTCCAGAAAACTTCTGGTAAAAATCCCTTTGACACTCATTTGCCGCTGAGCACGTTTGGTCTAAAAACATTAAGTAATTATTTCACCCCTCTTGGCATTTATTGGACTATATGGAGATGTTTTTTCAGACTTTTTTTTTTTTTTTTTTTTTTTTAAGCCAGACTGTATTTTGTTAGTTGCCCAGAGGACTTCATGCATGGGCTACTCTATAAATAAGACTTATTATTCCCCGATGGCAAATGTGGTTTCTTTCGGAGAAGTTGCATAATAGCTCAAGTGGGATAAACAAGAATTTTCTGATGGTGTTAAGTTTCACAATTAAACAGGACACAGTTCCCACTCTAAGAGGGATAGCTAACTGTTTTTTAAATGATCTTTTTATTTGGTACCGAAGCCAGCAAGTCCTCTGCCTGTGAGCTACAGCTGGGTAGGGAGAAGAAGAGGACAGGAGCCACTCATATGTGGTTCTCTATGGTTCCCCAGAGATAAATTTGGTTTTCCCAACCAAATTTATAGCTGGGAGGGGGTAAAGGAAATTGTGAAGTGTACCACTGGGCTGGCACTGTTAGGATGGCCTCAGCAAGGCCAAGGACTGTACCAGCAGCTGGAACACCCCCTACCGTTTCAAGGCAAGGCAGGAGGCAAGCCTGCAGGATGAGGATTCTGCAGCATGAGTGACACAGTCTATTGCTGGGAAATAAAAATGGAGGATTTCTATCTTCAGGGCTGCTTCTCTGCACACCAAAACTAAATTAACCCCATGAACACAGAACAGACATATGTATATTACTGGGCTTCTTTCATGAATAAGGGATGCCAGGTCACCTAACCTCCATCCAAATGAAGTGAAGGCAATTCAGAGTTACAATAGGGAGGAGACAGAGGTTTACTCACAGCTGAATCATCCAATGATCCAATCTGTCAGACATCAGCAAATACCACACAAATTTGAAGGTTTTGTCAGTCTGTCCCCTACCCTAGCACTGCCATCTGCCCTCTATCTGACTTTCAGAGACCTTTCATGGCAGAGACTCCACAGCCTCTCAGGACAAGCCCTTCCAGCACCAATCTCCTTATAATGCTGGACTTCTGCAGAAAGGAAAGGTCAAGGAGGATTTTTCCAGTTACGATATAATTTCCCCATAAATGGTGTTTTCCCCCAGTCCTATCACCTAAAGCTCCCTTAACTCCTGGTGGTTTAGTACATGTTAAAAATTTCCATTAGTGTGAGTCTCTTTACCATTCTTCCTGCTCTTTAGGCTTAGGAAATACTTTGCATAGGATTCAGGGCATGTAGGCAAAGAGTGTTCTTGCAGGCTGACCTTTCTATAATCTGTAAATCTCAGTGGTCACAGTTTCACCTTTATCTGAAAACATAGGGAAAAAAAGTTCTTTTCAAACAACAACAACAACAACAACAACAACAACAACTGGCTGCTAAAATAACAACCCATCAACTTCTGGGATGTGGGAGAAGGAGGATGATTATCCCTCTGTGAATGCCTGAAATCAGCAGTCAGGAAGAAATAAACAGGTCATACTCCTATTTTATGACTAGATCTCAGCGTTACATGGAAGTCAGCTATACTGAGTGGTATCTAGGCACTTCAGAGACCCACAAAAGGCAGCATGAGGCTGTTCAGAAGCACAACTCTCACAAAATCACAGAAACATTCCAGTTGGAAAAGACCCTCAGGATCACCAAGTCTAACCGATAACCCTGCTCTGCAAGGTTCACCCTAAACCGTATCCCCAAGCATCACATCCAAATGAATTTTAAACACATCCAGGGTTGGTGACTCAACCACCTCCCTGGGCAGCCCATTCCAATGCCTGACTACTCCTAGGCATGTCTAGGGGTACAGGGTTGCTAGCTAAATGGATTGAGGTGGATTGCGTGTTATTACATATGAAGTCTCCAGCCCAGTGGATATCAAATGAACTTGCACACAACAGAATTTTGAAGCCTTTCAGTGCAGAAACCAAGAAGATAGCAGAAGGATACAAGGCTGCAGAGCTGGTATTTTGTGATAGGTGTCAGTTTCAGTATTTCCAGTCTCATATGCTCCTCTTAAGTCTCCCTGCTCCTTTACCACACTGTTTATATACTCATTATTGAAAAACAGTTACATGAAAAACATTCAAAAGGGAAAGAGGTTAGCAAAGCTGTCAACCAGGCTAAAAATATTAAGCAAATCTTTTCCAGCCTTCATGAAGGAATAGATTTCCAGGGCTGCTTACTCAGGACTTCTAGCAGGCTGCTGTATTCACAGGAGGGTGCTTTCTTAGCTTATTTTGCACATTGGCTTAATGTAGGATAATTGTTTGCTTCTGTAAGTGAAGAACACACAGTTTCTGATGGAAGTTGCCTACCTCAAGGATAAAGTCAATGTAGCTCTTCATCTTGGAAGCTTGGAGAATATTAGCTTTTTGTGTAATTTAGCTGGTGAATATAGGAACATGTTTATTCTTGGAGACTTTCTTCAAACTAGAGCAGATACATTCTCAGGCAAGACTGGAAATGCAATGACATTGAATTTGAACTCAGTGCTGAGTACTTGAGCAGGTCTCAGGTCTCAGATGCATTTTCTTGCATTTTTGAGAAGTAGACCTTTACATTTCATCTCTACTCAGACGTGGCTTCATTTCACTCCACCAGTAACAGAAATTCTTCCAATGCAGACAAGCATTCAGACAACTAAATCTCTGTATCTAAGACAGAAATATAGTACAATTGGGACAGTTTTGGCTGTCCTGCCACAGAGTAGTCCTGTCTTCTACCCACACTGCCCCTGCCCAACTGATCAGGACTCGTCCCTGCACCCATTTGAACTAGGTCTTTTTTTTTTTTTTTTTTTTTTGGTGAAGAAACAGTGAAGATAGAAGAAAGGGTGTCCTGCTGTGCTGACTGAAAGAGAAGGAATACAGGAAAGAGTGAGGTAGTGAAGCTGCCAAACGCTGCTGCAATGTGTGACATTGGGCCAGGCAGCAGAGAGGGGACAAGTGCTGGTGGGATGGAGAAAATTATGCAGCTTGTTTACTCTGCAGTGATGAAACAGAAAGGTCAGTTTCGATATACCCTGACTTATAAGCTGGCATATATGATTTGTATATATATTTTTTAAGTCTTCTATATCTCTCCAGCTCAGGCTGCCACTCGTTTCTAGTCTTCTAACAAGCAGGCTTTTGAACAGCATTCACGCTCACTTTTTAAGTTTCTGAAGAAGTGTCTTTGGCTGTGGAGGCTGCTGCTAATGAGAGATGAGGCAAAGTGAGGAGATAGCACTGCTCTAGGTAGTCCCTGTGTTGTGCCATCCTGTGCTGTGTGAAAAGATGATAGCAAAGCTCTTCACCGCTCTGGCTGTACTGTGTGGGTCAGAGTCTGTGTTAGCACACAAGTAACCATTAACCTGGCCCTTGCGGCTGGCTTCCAAAATCATTTCTGAGTGTTCACCTCTTGTTCTGTAAATAACAGTTACATTCAAGCAAATGTCAGTGAACAACAAGACAGGGCTCACTAGAATAGGAGTCACAGAAAAGCAAGGTCACGACAACACAGACTTCGCTCCAACCTGGGCAAATAAAGAAACTCTCTCACCGGCTTGATCTGTGTGAAGGGAGCTGCAGGAGACCGTTAGAGCAATGGAACATCTCCACTTTGACTCACAGCCAGAGGAACTGGCTGCAGCCACAAAGTCCCTCCACTCTTCACCCCACTGGGGACACCTAATATCTGAGTGGCATGCCCTGGATTGTGCTTGGTCTGTGCTAGGGACCCACAGATTGAAGTGGGTGCTTAGCATCCCTTAGACCTTGGTCTTTTGGGAGTATACTCACGAAACAGAGGAGTAGCTCCTCTTTCCAGCCACATCCACTTTAGACTCAACATTAGAGGTATTTGAAATATTGAGAACTGAAAACAAGGTGTCCTAGTAGACACATGAAAGCGTATCTCCCCTTCTTTTATGATTCACAAAATACAGGACTGAGAACTGCGTGCGTGCAGGATTATTATTAATGGATGCAGCAGAGTTGTCTAGCCAGACTTGCTGGATGGTCCTGTTAGAAATTTCGCCTGCTCCTGTAGCCCTATCTGTGTCTCTCCACTCTCTTCAAAGACCAGATGAATTTATTTTTAACATGGCTGCCAAAACTCAAAGCTTGTGAAAACAGAAGGGCTGACAGTACTGATTCCTTGCTTCTGACCTACACCGGCCCAGACCTTTAAGCTGTGGACCCGGAATAATTGTCTTCAAGTCTGTTGTTTAACCTCTTCACTAGTTCTGCTCAGCAGCTCCTGCTGTGACAGAGATGTGTGCTGCAAGACCCTAACTCCCAACGCAGTCTGCATCTCTGCTGTGCCCCCCAAACTCAACAGTGACTCCCTGGAAGGTGTGTCTCCAGAACAAAGTAAGACATACAGCTTATGCTTCTGACAAAGGAACAAGGTGAAGGTGCTGGCAGGGCTTTTTTGCTCATCACCTTAATCCAAAATTTTGGTTTCTGCATCCTGAGGTGAAAACTCTGGTGACTCCCTCTGAGTTAAACCCTGCCTTATGTTGACCCTTCCTAATCACGTATTTTTGATGACTTAGCAGTGTCAGTGAGCACGGCTTGTACTTGTGTGGAGACAAGTGAACCTTCTCACTGGGACTCACAGGGTAGTGCAGGTCCTCTGAGACCTCTCCCTCAGCCACCTCACGCAGAACAGGGTTTTCCACTTGGCAGTGGAAAGGCAGGAGTGGCAGTTACCTGTAAGTCACTGTTGCTGTCACAGTACCACCTAAGGATGCTTTCAACTCTGCCTCATTTCCACTGACATTTTACAATCTCTGACTAGTAAAAGCCAGCACAGACATTGAGAGTCCCAGTCCCTCTCCTCCTTCTCTTTGCAACAAAATACCTTTGTAGGAAATGTCCCAACACCAGGAACTCAGTTCCATATCAGCAGCAGATCAAACCAGTGATACAACAGCATCTTACTGGGAAATTCCCATGTCTTCGGAGGACATCAGTAACAGAGGGAAAACTCTACCCAGACTACTTCTGGCTTTGATTTGTTATGTCCCTCAAAATGAAAAGTGATGTCTACACAGTCTCACAGAGACCTGAAAAACAGAGGCAGGAAAGACAACTCATGCTCAATTAAATTTTTCTAAAAAACAAGAAGCATTCCCTGCCTGCTGTCTCTTTCTCAGCACAAGGCTTCAGGGGCTGGGCAACGTGCTGCTCGGTGAAACCGTTATACTAAACACGGAGCAAAAATCCTTTCTCATTTACAGCTCTCCTACCTTCAGCAGCATTACAGCAGGGATCAGTTTCACCTGCGGTACAGAGCTGTGCAATTTATACACCCTCCTCTGTCTTAAAATTCCCAAGCTGTACCGTACAAGCAAGACAGCAATAAAAGACATGGTACACAGACAAGACTTACAGCCTGCACTCAATTCTGGTGGTGTAAAAAAAGAAAAAGAAAAAGAGGGAAAAAAAAAAAAAAGAAGCCTGGCTGTAACAAAGATCTAAGTTTCACATCATTTATTTAACTTTCAAACATTGTATCCCAGGGTTTTACAGTGATGGGCACTACAGAAAACACAATGAGAAATAGATGGGTAATTATGGTGGTGGTTTTGACTGTTACCATCATCTAAAACTGTAGTGAAATCAGAAGACACAGGTATATGCTTCTTGAGATACGTGTTTAAATCTAGTTTGTGTCATAAGTGATCTGAATGTAATGGTCACAGCTTGACTCCCAACCAGGCTTAGATAAGTGACTTCGATTGAGAATTAGATGGGGTTTTCTGTATCAGAGCACGTGTACCACATCCTTTGGTACAAATCAGTGTGACTGGCAGCAGGTTTTGGGACTAGGAGGGAACAAGAAAATTAATTTTTGAAAGAAAGTTGTAGATCACGTACATGGAATGGTCCCTGGACAGCTGCCTGTAACTTGCCTGTTCCTCAGTTTGCAGCCACTTACACCAACTCCAAGTACAGCAGCTGTTTTAGCACTACTTGTTTGGGGAGGAAAGGAAGGCAATGAAGAAAAGATGATTTTAAAAAAATGTTAGAAGCAAAAAAAAAATTAGACATTTTAGATATTTTAAATGGTATGTACTTGCAGATCACAGTGGAACTCTGAAATGCATGATTAAGTATTGAAGTGGCCATCCTATAGTCCATAACCCCGACTGTTACAGAAGCCCCATGCAGGTAGGTACTGCTTGGCTACAGCATCCTTTGATGCCCAGGTACATGACAAGAGCGTGAGTCATTGCACAGCGAGAGATGGGACAAAGCAGACCTGATCCAGAAATGGGGTCAATGACATCATCTCCTGCAGACCACACTGAAAGTTTGTGCTTCCTCCAGGGACAGATCATAGCAAGCCTTGCATCCCCTCAGTGTGAGTGGCACGGTGTGAATGTGACCCAGAGCACAACAACCCGTGAAGGATGATGACTGTCCCCCCATCATCCTGAGTGGCCCCTTTCGAAATGCAGAGCAAAAGACTCACCTGCAGAGTGAAATGTTTTTTCCTGACAGTAATCCAGGAGACAAGTCGTGCTAGTTGTCACACTTCACACTGGCAGTCCAGCCCTCTCCAAGGACACAAGTGCTCAGTGCAATGCAGCTGGGATGCTGTACCAGGTACATGAGGTCAGCGGCAATGCCCTTGCGGGATTGCTGTAGGGTGCTGACATGAGTGGCCCTGCTGAAAGCATGGCAAGGCGATGTGGGGTGGGAGAGCAATGCTGTGTGGGGCCATCCCTGGGTGGCAGCATCCCTGTACAAGGATGCCTGTCCCCCGTGTCCCCACGGTTCGCAAGCCACGAGAGGGCACTGAAGCCTAACCAAAGCACTGCAACACGCCAAGACTCCGCGCCGAACGGGGGGTCTCCTGTCGGATGGAACTGCCTTCTCCGCAATTATATCTGTAGATAAAATTCCAGAACAAAGGACTGCTACAAGGCTATATTCATTGCTGCGTGTTTCAACTGTCCATTATGAGGTCTGAAACAAAACCAGGGTTCATAAACACCTTACAATGAAACGCTTCATAGCTCGGGAGCTGGTCCGATAGAATACGACTTTCTGTTGTAGTTATTTGTCAGGCTAAAACAATAATAGAATTGAAATTCACTTTTAATTAAACCCTTTGCTGTGCTCTGGGAATCTGCATTGGCATTTATACAGTGTTCATCATCGCTGTATCAGTGTGCTTTATCTGCACTATCTGCTCAGCTTAGTATATTTTAATTGAAATTCTTTCAGTCTTTCAGCTGTTACTTCCCCCTCCAGATTATGATTCATATTATAGCTGCATTTCATGCTTATCCTACCCTGAGTAATTACAAGAGTTATCCTGCCATTATTTAATTCTTCCCTACTTTCACAATCCTTTTTTTACTGTAAACTCTTGCTGTTATGAGGAAATTTGGTGCAATCAGTTCACACTTTTCTTCTTTTTTTTTTTTTTTAATTTTATAAACTATAAACCAGATGTAAGGAACCCCAACATTAAAAACGTGCTGCACTGAAAGGCTGTCATTCTTGAGAACTGAAAGCATTCCACTAAGATTACATAAAATATTTCAAAATGCAACTGGAATATGTAAGATGTAAGTACTGAAATAATTTTAATAAAATATACCCTTAAAATTTCCAAGAGACAACCTCATCAAAAAGGAATGAGAAGAGATCCTGTTACTGTCTTTTTTTTTTAGATAGCAAATTTTCTTTTACTTTGTATAAATTAAGTTTCTTTCAAATTTTTGTTCAGTGTTCTTAGCTTTTCTTACTATAATAAAAGAAGGGGGAAAAAAAGAGAGAACAGAAGATTCACAGGTTTCTTGCATGAAAGAAAAAGGTTAAAATAAAAATTAATTGAAGAAGAGAGATTGATTCGTATTTGTCTAATAATTCCGATCTATTGCCTTGATTAAAATGTAAGTTCTGCAGTTAGTCATACCAAATAATGCTCTTTCAGGAGTGCACTTTTTTACTGAAACTCCTGGAAACAGTTTTTTGGTTTTTTTTTTAAATCTTTATTTGATATTCATTGTTTCTTGTCTCACTGGTATGGCACTTTTCAGTGTTTGAGTCTGAGTGCTGAAACCCTGATCTCGAAGTGGCTGCATTCCTATCCTCTGTTAGAAACAAAAGAGAGAGGATCTGGAGGGAAGCTCTGAGGAAGGAATAGCATCAGAGTTTGTTTTTACTTCAGAGGGAAGCTTCTCATAAGTAAGGACAATTTGGGTGAATAAGGATTTGCAGGCCAACAGTCCACCTCCAGCACTGGCAAGGATTGAACCTAATAGGTTGCTTGCACATCTCACTGCCTCAAGGCTCACAAACATCCACCACATTCAGCTTCTCAGAGCTAAATTCTTCCTGATTATTCTGATGCTCAGCGTGGACCTGCAGCTTTCATTAACATCTGCAAGGGCTCTGGAAGCAAAGCCATGCTTAATAACCCGTGGACACCCACTCAGTGGGATTACAGGGAATTTTGGCACTCATTTGTCAAAACTTTAGACCTTGGGAGTTTTTATAGATCTAAGTCCAAATCACTTATGTGTGTGAGTGTGTGCCAGTATGGTCAGGGGAAAAGAAAAAAAAAAAAAAAAAACCCAACCCAAAACCTTCTCTAAGAATTTGTATTGCCTGGTGATGGTTTTATAAGTTAAAATTAGTTTTTGTCATAACTCAAGTTGTTATTTCAGAAAGCTCATACTGAGGTAGAAATGCAGCAGAGGCATTTCTCTGTGGCTTCAACGTAAGTTGTGGAAATCTTGTTCTTGTGCTTCTAAACAGCTGATTTATGTCTACAATGTATCTCACAATATAGAAGAAGCAGATAAACACACAGGGGCTACATTTGCCTGTGTCAGAGTGGTGTGTGTATTATATATGTGATTCTAGTATAGAGCTGTACACACAAGCATGGAAATTCTGCCTGCTGCAGAAAGGGAACAAAACATTGAAAATGTAACCCAGTTTAATCTGGTAAATTCCTGGTTGCATTGATTAAGGAGAGATGAGATATATCTGGTTCCTGGGCAGATGACCAGCCTGCAGCACACTGTATTTTCCAGCTTTAAATCTCCCATAGCCCATAAAATCCTTTGCTAGTATTTCTTATTGTTAACTGTGGTATCTCACAACACAGATAGAGCTGATCTCTCGAATGATTTCCTCCCACTGAACTACTCAGTAGAGCAAACCTGACATCAGCACACCCATCTACACAGGCTTCTCTTTTGCACCACTGGGATACACGCTGAGCAATATCCTACCCTCCAGGACAAAATGCCAGCCCAGCAGTGCTCGAGACTGTCCTTCAGGGGAGAAAGAAGGGGAAATAATTTTTTTTTTGTTTTCAAATTCTCTGGGAAGATTCCTCCCCCACCTTCTTACCCCCACTATTAAATGTCAGGCTTCTAGATAATGTCTTTGAAAATGTGAAGAGTAAGTTAGATCAGTCTGGAAACAAAACAAACCACAGCACATTTCACCTTTTGCAGAACTTTCCAGGAGACAGCATGCATTTCAGAGTGGTGACCGTTCAGCCTTTAGCTCTCTGGGGCTGGGGTGTAGACCTAAAATCCAAGACTGTTTTTTATACATCTGTGTTGAATCAGGGCTTATTTCTGATTAAGGTGGCTGAAATTTTAATATTAAATTCTTTTTTCAATTAATCACTGTTGTATTTATGGATGTCACCTGGAAATGGATAGTTTTGCTCTTGCATCGCTCACTCTGCTTAAGATCCAAGTGAACTGGGTTGGAAGGTTTCTGATTTTTCCTTCAGCTGTGTTTTGCCTGAGGTTCAGCCTGTGACAACAGAGCCTAGACTCTTTGACCTACTCGTGGCATTTTCTTTCGCTGCGTGTGCTGGGGGATGCTTAGGCTGCTGCTCTTTCCCTTGTCAAGATGCTCGATGAGGATCTCATCTCTTCCACTTCACCCTGCTCAGGGGAGGCAGGATGCTGAAGCATACCAAGCTGATGTTACATGTGGCACAGCTGAAACAGAGCTTCCCAGGCAATAAAGTGCTGTGGGAAATACTGGTCTGGTTTTGAATCCTGAGCTTTGAAGAGGAGTTGCTGCTGCTCCAGCTTGCTGCAAGATCTGAGCCAGAGCAGTGATCTCACCAGCTGAGTACTGGGGAGAGTGAGGAATGCAGCATAATAACCTCCATCCCTGATTGTGAGGTGTCTGTAAACAGTTAAACTCACCCAAACAAAGCATAAAGAAGAGTGGGGACAGAGGAAAGAAATCTGAGTCCTTAGTGCACCTGGTAGCCAGCCCTGTTCTCCATCACCAAAAGTAGCATCAAACTAGGGCTGAACTAACAGCTAGCAGTCTGCCATCACCATCTCTGATGTGCGCTCGGTTTGTGGCACTGTCAGCCAGGAGGGTGACTGATGCTTTTGGAGGTGCAGAAGTGGAAATTGGTGTGATAAAGAAAGGTGCCTAATGAGCAGCAGTGGATCTGAAGGGCCTAGATAACAATGCGTGGCTGAGGCAGACGACGCTGCCAGCTCGCACATCACACACACAAGCTGTGGGAAGCACCCAGCATGATGCTCCAAGCACCGTTTGCTAACTGCTAAATGTGGGTTAGCATGCTTACATCATATCCAGGGATGAGCTGGATACTCTGGCCAGCAGGCAGGGCAGCAGGCTCCTGCAGTCCACACCAGGAAAAGAAAGAGATCAGTGACAGCCTGTGTTCAGTGGAGCCAGAAAAGTGCACAGGGCAGATAAAGGTCTTGGCTCCCAAGCTAAATGTAAACACTTCATTTAAAACTAATTGAAGAGGGTTTGATGGTGGTTTGGATTCACCAGGGCCTGTCACTGAACAAGTATGGCTCTCATTCCCCTGGCCAAAGCTAGAATGAGCAGGCAGAAAATGGGCTCTGCTTCTGCCTGATCTGCTAGAGTTTGTGGCACAAATTTAGATGTGTTGAAGGGTAAGTTGTTGCTGTGCCAACATTAATTGTGCTTAGAGAACCACAGGATCACTTAGGTTGGAAAAGACCTTCAAGATTATTGAAACAGCTGAGCTTATGGCTACGGAGGTGAGACCATAGGTGGAGGCTGGCAGCAGATGGTCATCATGTTATGGGACAGAATTACCAACTGGTAGAACCACTGGGATGTCTTGTCATGGTGGGAGACAAGTGACAGGGGTGCAGACTATGTCTGCACAACATTGGTAATCACAGTATCCTGCAAGTCATTTCTGGCAGTGCTGCCTCTCTGGAGATGGTGCCTGAGTCCACCTCCCCAGTATTTCTAGACTGCTCCATGTCTGGTGTTTGTATGTGCTGAGACAATGAAAAACTACAATATTTATTTTTTTTAAAGGAATGCATAATAAGCCTTAAAAACCTAGAAAATATTGTGATTTATCTGTCTGCAGTCACTGGATTTGCCCATCCCATGTCAAACTTTGTTATTCTCTGTCACCATCTATCGTTCAAGAGGAATGGCCAAGGACACCCTCTTCTTAACCCCCAAGCCTAATTTTGTGGCAGCCTAGCATTACACCTTAACTCTTCACTCTCCACACAGAATCCTCTCATCTCTGAATGAGAGAGATGACAGAAGCACTAAAAAAAAAGAAAGGCTCCTTCCATAACAACTGTGACATCAAGAATAAGTGGTCTCCTCTTCTCAATATTAACGACACAGAAACACTCTTGCCACCAAGCTCAACCCTTTGTACAGTTTGTGTATAACCTTTTAAACAGCTTTTGCTGTAAAACATAAGTCTGTGTTTGCTGTAACAGAAGCATTTCATTCCTCACAGTAGAATAAAAGAGTTTCCTGAAAGAGAAAGGGCATTGCAAGTCCCTGCTTTGTGCTCTGAATTCTTTTCCAGCATCTTCCTTTTAATACATCGCAAAAGGGGAGAGAGAAGAAAAAAAAAAAAAAAAAAAACCCACACAAAAAAACCCACATAAAAAAAAAAAAAGTGGTTTAGAGTGTTTTCCCAAGAAATATCACACACTGAATTGAAACACCTTATCTACAAGGAGGTCCTGGTGGCAAGTGCAGAAGCAACACAGGGAAAAAAATCAATACAGCCTGCAGAGATTAAAAACGTACTGGAAAAACATAAGAAAAATGCAACAATTAATGCCAGTTGTACATATAATATGTGAAAACAAAGCAGAGAGGCATTAGTGTCTACACACAGATCTATTGGATAGGTAATGCTTTTATCTCAACTTGAAAATGGAAGCTTTATTAGACTGCTTCCCATCAGGAGGCGTCATACCAAGAACAGTGTAAAGCTCTAACTAGCTAAAAGCCTCTTCCCCCTACACTTTCCATTTGCTTTCCATATGGGTGAAATTCAAAAGGCTCAACCTCAGACTGAGATAGTGTCAAACAGAGGTTCAGATTTACCAGCTTAGATGACACCATACACTCTCTCTCCAATGGAAGCCATTGGACTAGCCAACCAAAATGCCCTGGCATAGGTGGGAGCATTTGCTCTGTGGTTTAAAAAGCCCCTCCATGAAGTTACAGCTACAGATTGTCTTATTGTCACATTGTGTTATGCTGTATCTAATCATCTATAATGATGATTCAGGTCAAATACACCTGACCTGAATAAAATATCTTACACAGGTTTTTAGCTGTGGAGAGTTTCATAATAACATGGAGATGCTTTCACAAAGACACAACAAATATTTAAGATGTGACTCTCTGGAATGATTCCTCAACATTTTCTCCATCAACTTTAAATCCATACAATAATAAAACCAGGTTTTACCATTTTATACAGTACTTTGAGTGTAAAGCTTAGGAAAAGGTATCATATTTAACAGCTCTTTCTTATTCCACTGAGTAATGTCAAAGTACACTACAAAGTCTAATTAAAGACTCATAGCAGGGCTATAGATAAGGATAAGCTTTGAATAGCTCGGCAATAGTGGAAGAATGGCACTTTTTAACCTTCCTTCTGCCAGCATCCCATCAAAACAAAACAAGGTTAAAACCTTTCCTTTTAAACCCCAGAAACGTGACTTATGGTTTACTCATCCCTTTCCTGAAACTAGTGAGAGACTTGGATGCTTGGTGCTGCTTCAAGGCAGTAAAAGAGCTAACCTGACTAAATCACCTGAGAGTCCTCCCAGTGCAAGGATTTTAAAGACTAAAAGATCATAAACCAGTCTGGCTTCTAACTCACATTCAGGACACTTCATATCCAAATACAGCCATCATACTCTCAGTATTGCACAGAAGTCAGCAACATAGCTGCATCTTTAATGTCAGTCCGTGCTGGACACAGCTAGGGACAGCACACACAGAGCTGTGGCTAAACACCACCACAAATGGAGGGATTTCATGAGTTAGGAGCTGTGTTTCGCATGGATTTCCCAAACAGCTCTCAGAGCAAAGCTCCTATTTTGTCCTTGCTTTTTATGGCAGGGGCACCTCATGCTTTGGCCAGGCTCCCATTCTAGCATCGTATAAATCCAAATGGATAAAGAACATACTTGGGCACTGGTGTTCCCAGTACGGACAGGCTGCTTGCCAGCATGGATGAACAAAACTACTTTTCATTTATTAGTTACTAGATTTCATTCAAACTCCCAGAGTGCTGATTCTTTTACTTTGGACCACATCCCGTGCTTCCACTGAAGCCAGCTGTAAGATTCTCCTGACCACATTGAGAGCAGATTCATTTGAAAGGCATATTAAAGGCTCAGTTCTGCCATTCTTACACATAAGGGGTGAAGTGACTTCAATGGGCAATTCCTGAGGAAGGCTTTGCACAAGCCAAATTTGCAAGATTTTAATGAGCCTTGAAAAAGACCACTAGCTTTCTTTCACTAATGCTGTCCGCTCCCAGCAATAAGTAATAAACATTCACAACACCCCGTGAGGCAAGAAGTCATAGCTGGGACTACTTTAGGACATATAAGCTGCAGAAAAGCTATTAAGGCTTCATAGCAAGCCAGCACTGGAGCCAGTACTTAGAGCGCAGGCAGTCCTGCACATATGCACATATGAACCGGTTGGTGCTGAGGTTCAACTTTGTCCTGTCAGACATCTTGGGTGTTTACTAAATCCATATGGCCTGAGGAAATAAATGAGATTAAAACCAGTCTGTTTCATTCTCACACTTCCCAAAGCCCTTGCCAAAGTATTGAGTTGCTACAGATAACTCAAGTACGTGCAGGCAAAGGTGCAACCGTTACGAACAGCCGAGGACTTGTTCTTGGCAAGGCTTAAAAGCCTTTAACACTTCCATGGCCATAAAGCAAAAGGAACAGATTGTGCCTTCTCTGGTATTTCTAACAAATGCTGCCTACTCTCTTGTTTTCAGCTGTATGACACCTGAAAAACATTTTCAGTGACATCTCCAAGAGTCCTTTGCGGCATTTTCCAAAGTGAGAAGGATAGAGTGGATCCTAAGCTCTTTGGGGAGCACAGGCAGAAAACACAGTGGACATGGGCTCTGCAGTGAGGGGGAGGTGGCAAGTGGAAACACTTGATCTCATAGACTCTACACTCACAGCCTGGACACAGCAGTGTACAGATGGGCTGAAACTTGATGGCCCTGCTCAGAGACAGAAAAACATGTGTTTACTTGGTCTAGCACCAATGAAGTGGGCAGAGGCAGCAAAATCTTCCACATATTAATGTCTGTTATAAGAGAGGGATAAGTGAAAATGCTCTGTGTTCCACAGAGATATAAAGGCCTGTTGAGTTTGGACCATCAGCCCCCTGGAGCAGCAGGAAGCTGCAGGATACCCTTGTTGGGATGTCAGGAAAGAGCTCAGAATGAAACGCATCAGGAAAGGTCCAGAAATGCTCAATCCCAATCTTAGTGTGGGAGAAGGACTAAATGGGCTCCCAAGGCTGTCCCACCGAGTAGTATGCAGGGATGAAATCAGCCCCGCTGATCTGTGTAAAGGATGCAGAAGAAGCTATGAGGAACTTTTCTGTGATAGAGTTGTAAAATGGCATTTGGCCATGCACTGGCTTTTGGCAGAGAGCAGTACCAAGCAGGACCAACCACTGCTGTGCTCATGGAAACAGCTGTATGGAGCTGCATAAACGGCAGGAAGGTACTGAGGGTGACAGAGGAGTAAAGAAGATGACACAGTCGACTTGCTCACCTCCTGCATGGTGTTTGTGGGCACAGGCTGGAGAAGGAGGTCATCTTTGTAGCAAAGATTGACGAGATCTTGATTTTTTTCATTTTCAATAGCTACCCTTTATTTGTAAGCCCTTTTCAGATCTCCTTCCCTATGACTCACTCCCTTCATAGTTTTAATAGCATGACACATTTTTCTTTTTGTAAGAAAAAGGCATCAGGTTGAGAGTTCCATATAGAATGACAGGAGGAAGCGTGCTCAGGGTAAGGGGTTGTGACTTGGGGAAGCCCAGATCATTGCTACTAGAAACTTGGACAGGTCTCTTGCTTGCTTCCCACTTCAGCTCACTGCTGACAAGTCAAAGATAACAGACTTCTTTTCTTCCAGCCATTTGTCTGGGAAGATTTGGGGTTAGCGCACATCCAGCAAGAGGTGGCCCAGGCTTCAGTGGAGATGCCGGCACTCCACCATTGTACAAACAATAGCACCTCTGAGAAGCAAGCCTTTGCTTTGTATATTTACTTCATTTCTTGTTCAAGCTTTGTTAGGGAACCGAGGCACTTAGGCTGGTTACTAAAATAAAGAAGTGCTATAAAAAGAGATCAGCTCTTGCAAGGAAACCCAAGCTGCAGAAACACGAACAAAGATCCATTGAAAGGCAGGGTTAAATAAATACAAATTAATTTTTCATGGTTCCAAAGTCCTTCGGTCAATACGCGCCTGCTCTCATTATTATTCAATAACATTTAGCTAATATATTTGGATTTGCAAGGCCAACGTTTTCAAACATTTTTCTAAATTAGCACAAATCTTCTGCTTCGTCTTTTCTTCATCTACTGTCAGCGGAGCAAATAATCAGAGAACAAATAGATACGTCCTCTGCTTATAAATTCTTCTTGCCAAAGACTCGACCTCCAGAGACTTGACTTCACATTTGCTTTCCTGGAGAATTTAACAAAATTAGTCAAGTGCCATTTGTTGCCTGTTTGTTGCTTTTCAAATGGCTGCAAAGCTCAGGAATGTCTAGCTCCGGTGATTAAAGGAAGAAGTGAGATATTTATTAGCGATGCTTACGTGGAAGGATATTAGAATGTCAGCAACACTTATTAACATCTTCCACCTGTAGATAAAAGCTTATAGAATTTTGTCTTCTGTCAAGACTGAGGTCATGTCCCATCCACCACCACAAAGTCAAAACCAAAGGTCACAAATTCCACCCTCAGATAACCCCTGCGTCTTCCTGGCTGGCCTGTAGGCCAAACATTAAATTCCATAACAGAATAATGTGCAAAGCACCTGCATGATGTGGCCCTACCCTGAAGCACAGACAACCTGAGATGATTATGTATCATCAAAAGCATCTTTCTCATTAGTCAGAGGGATGGACTCTGGCTGAACCATTTGCTGCATTAGGTGCAAGAAGGAGGCATCTGCATTTCAATAGGATATTTGTCAAGGTTGACAGTGACTGGAGAGCTACTTTTTATAATGTGGTGCACTACAGTTGCCACATCCCTACTCTATCCTCTGTTTACTGCAAGCACTTGTCATTTGGAGGCTTTTAAAGCACATAGCAATGGGGACTCAAACACCACAGAAAGAAAAGAGAAGCAGAGGACACGGCCAGCTTCTTGAAAGTGATTGTGTCTTCATTTTTATGAACCAATGCTTCCAATCTCAAGTGATAGTAAATGGAGAGTTTGATGTTTAGAGGTAATTTGACTTACAAAAGAAAACTAACTGTGATAAACACGTTACGTGGGTGCATTTAGGGTGACCAACATCAGGGAAATCATTCAGATGCTCCACTGATGCTTCCTTTGTAAAAATAAAATATGTCAGGATCTGGTAGTCCTGCTCTGGTCACTCAGGAGGGGCTGTCTAAGCCATCCCATGCTAGAGAAAGCCATCAGAGCAATAGGGGGAGCACTTAGGAAGATTCCTATCTGTCAGCATCTGGCAAGAAATGATAGACACTTCCTCAAGTGATAATTATTTGGTTTCATAGAATAGAAATAATGTATGGAAAACCCATGTGTGTTACGGATCTGGCCTTCTGACCTCTATGTTCATGGTCCAATGCAAGCATAGTGTATAATAAAAAGTACTACTTCCTACCCCAACAAGACTGACATTTGCCAGCTCTAGTTTGTCAGCTAAAAAACAGACAGAATTCAGCTAGTATTTTGATGTTTCTAATAGAGAAGCTTACCCTGGAAGCAGAGTTAGTAGCTCTTTTTGATAACTTCTGACATGATGCTAAATGGAACATTAGTATGGCATGATGAGACCTCACATGAGTGAACTCTTTGAATCTCACTTAAACCAGATCCACTGTGATGGACAACAGCACCACTCACGGTCACATCAACCCCCAGTTTGATCACATACCAGTTTTCTCTATGAAACTGAGAAATGCTTCACTCACACTATCCTTAAGACAAGTGTGTTGGGTGAAACCAGTATGAGAAAACAGTGTCCAAACTAATAGTTCCAATTGGTTGCTCTCTTTATTACTAACTGTTCTGTTCCAGTTAAGTTCCCATCCAGAAGCACTTCCTATTAACAATCATTTGGTGTCAACTTCTTGACTATCCATCTTTCTCTTTTCAACTCCATTTCTTCCATCTTCTCACCTACTTACCTTTTCCTCTCCTCATGTGCCCTGCCTTTCCTCCCTACCCCTTGCTTTTGTCTTACTTTTCCATCACTGCTTTTCAACGTTCAGCTTATTCCCTTCCAATTCCACCCAGGGAAAAATAAAAGTTCATGAACAACATGCCTACAGGCTGCTTCAAATATGACTTCTCTCAGGTGGTCCATTCACCCCTGGGCCATTAAGTAATACCTTCATAAACACAGCAAGTTTACTCTCTGAAAAATATCTGAGGCAGGAATACAGATACTGTCTGCTCAGTGCACATCTACATGCATGGGCAGTAAACTCAATGGGGAAGGCTACCTTGTGGGTAAGCTCAAACAAAGCAGGACAAACACAACAATCTGATTTGCTTTCAACACTTCTTTCCTTCCTGTGTCTGAGTAAAGGGCAGTCCTTTGACTTCATAGCTTTACAACAGTATCTCTAGCTGACCATTCCTTTGACACACGCTCTTGTTTCTTTAGAGAATAGGTCTTAATTTCCCCAGATGTTAAAAAGAAACAACTATTGCCCTTCTCGAAATATGTGGGGAAAAGATTTCTTGTTCTCTTCACTGGACAGTGCTGGACTGCTGAAGGCACAAAAAGGGTTAGCATTACCCAGGTGGCAACAAGTCGGCAAAAAATATGTCTCTTTATTCTCTTCCAAGGCAAACATCTTGTTTGGACAGATGTGCATTTAAGAAGCAAACTCTGGGAGCACCTGCTCTTGCCCTGTTTGGAGAAATGTAGACCTAGATATGTATTGTAGATGGCTCACTAAGGCCACTCCTAAGTCAAAGACTTTCTTTCAAAATGCAGAGCAAAAGACTCACCTGCAGAGTGAAATGTTTTTTCCTGACAGTAATCCAGGAGACAAGATGTGCTAGTTGTTGCACTTCACACTGGCAGCCCAGCCCTCTTCAAAGACACAAGTGCTCACTGCAGTGCAGCTGGGGTGCTGTATCAGGTACAGCTACAGCAATGTTCCAGGTACTTGGTACAGCAGCTGGTATTGCTTCCATGATCAGTGTCCTTGCATGCTACATCACCTGGAAATAGTGCTGGAAGGAGGTAAACAAGTGTGGGATGTCAACGATGGCTTCATTAGTCCTCATTGCTACTGGGAAAAATTAGTAAAAACATGAAAAAAGCAGCAAGAACATAATAATCACTCAATGAGCAAATCAGTTGGTGCAAACCGAGCTTCTGCAAGCGCATCTCGATGTCCCCGGGATGTTTCTTAGCCTTAACTCATAAAGCTCCAGGATTCAGCAGCTGCCACAGCCTAAACTGAGGTTACAGATTAGCTGAGCCCTGTCCTTTGCTTGGTTAAGACCTAACCAGCAAATTTAGGTCTCCAAGCAAATCCACCACCCTTCTTCTGTGTACTTAGGAAGTAACTGGTACCCCTGCTGAGCATGTCCCTTCCTAGGTCTTCTGGTGTTCCCATAGGCAACAACAAACCATCATGCACTTTGATAGACCTGAAAACTCTTGGCAAAAAAACCCCACTACAACACAAATAAAATATTCAAAACCATTCCAATAACCTTGTGCTGCTGCAAGCCTAATTCATATTAGTGGTTGCAAGAATTTCACCCCATGTTTCAGGTACATTCAGGAGATATTTCCNTTGGATGTTAGGAAGAAGTTCTTCACCTGAGGGTGGTGAGACACTGGAACAGGTAGCCCAGGGAGGTGTTGGAAGCCTCATCCCTGGAAGTCTTCAAGGCCAGGCTGGATGTGGCTCTGAGCAACCTGATCTAGTGTGAGGTGTCCCTGCCCATGGCAGGGCAGGTACTAAATGATCCTCGAGGTCCCTTCCAGCCCTGACAGTTCGAGGATTTATATGTGCTCTGGTCATAACTACAAAACCCCCTTTGAAACTGGGCCCTATGCCCACAGGCCTCGGCAGGCCTTGGGCCAGACCGACAGCTATGTTTGAAAAAACATATTTAATGCCCTGTGCTAAGTGAGTCTGTGAATGAATATTAGCCATCCATCAAGTGTTTACTGCTCTTGGTACTTCACTGAGCGTCCATTTATGACCAATTCATGATTTATGGTCATTTATGACGGCATGGCTACAGGCTGGGGGATGAGTGGCTGGAGAACAGCCCAGCTGAGAGGGACCTGACAGCGCTGGGTGACAGCTGGGGCTGGACATGAGCCAGCAGTGTGCCCAGCTGGCACGGAAGGCCAATGGCATCTTGGCCTGTATCAGGAGCAGCGTGGCCAGTTGGACTAGAGATGTAATTCTGCCCCTGTGCTCAGTGCAGGGAGGCCTCACTTGGAGCGCTGTGTGCAGCTCTAGGCCCTTCACTGCAAGAGAGATATTGAGATGCTGGAGTGGGGCCAGAGGAGAGCAACAAGACTGGGGAGGGGACTGAAGGGAAAGTCTAATGAGGAGAGGCTGAGGGAGCTGGGGGTGTTCAGCCTGGAGAAAAGGAGACTTAGAGGGGACCTTATCATTCTCTACAACGACCTGAAGGGAAGTTGTAGTCAGGTGGGGATCAGGTTCTGCAACCAGGCAACTTGTGACAGGACAAGAGGGTATGGTCTGGAGCTGCACCAGGGGAGGTTTAGGTTGGATGTTAGGAAGCACTTCCACGTGGAAAGGTTGATTAGGCACTGGAACGGACTGCCCGGGAAGGCGGTGGAGTCACCATGCCTGGCAGTGTTTAAGAAAAGCTTGAATGTGGCACTTGGTGGCATGGCTTAGCTGATGTGGTGGCGTTAGGTCATAGGCTGGGCTTAATCATCTCGGAGGTCTTTTCCAGCCTCAATGATTCTGTGATTCTGGGAAAACAGCCACTTTTTTATGATTTAAGTTGTCCAGCTGTCACGGTAGATAAAGGTACCTCTTAATCTAAGTTAGAGCTGCAGGTGACTCAAGAATGAATTAATTATTTTGAGTGCTTTTCCTTCAAGGAAGAATATCACTAGTCCTCATTCTTTTAAACATAAACATTTTACTTTTCAGTAGGTTTTTTTTTGTTTGTTGTCTTTTTAAATTTTTCTTGTATTTCTTTGAATTTTTGTGGGCTTTTTTCACTCGTTTGTTTTTGGTGGGCTTTTGGCAAGGTTTTGGTTTTTTTTCCCTTTGCCTTTTTGTCTTTTGGGTGGAGACAGAACAAGGGGGAATGGCCTCAAGCTGAGAATGGGTAGGTTTAGATTGGATATTAGGAAAAGGTTTTTTCACAGAGAGAGTGGTCAGGCACTGGAATTAGCTGCCCAGGGAGGTGGTGGAGTCACTAACCCTGGATGTGTTTAAGGGTCAATTGGATGTGGTGCTTAGGGCTATGGTTTAAGGTGAATCTTGTAGAGTAGGGTTCTAGGTTGGACTTGGTGATCCTGAGGGGCTTTTCCAACCTGGCTGCTTCTGTGATTCTGTGGTTTTATTAATGGTATGATTTGCTTTCTTCATTCTTNAACTCTCTCAGCCTGTCCTCATAGCAGAGCTGCTGCAGCCCTCTGATCATCTTTGTGGCCCTCCTCTGTACCCGCTCCAACACTTCCATGTCCTTCCTGTGCTGGGGGCTCCAGAAAAGAAATCTTAGAAACAAAAGCACAACAAAAATAACCTGCTGCAGGCTCAGAGTATGAAAAATACCAGAGGCTCAGTCAGCTACTCACAAGGAGTTAAGCTTGCTTGGGAGAAATTGCTAAGCATCCTCCAAAATAAATGCATAATACAAAAATAAACAAATGAAAAGTTTCTCTGTCTTAATCTTCTGTGTTATCACTGTGTTTGCCCAGAAAGCTTCTGTAATTTTCATAATGTGAAAAATAATTTCTTTGTCCTTATGGACAAAAAGCCCTTTTCAGCTCATTGTACACTGGAAAAATCTTGACTGTAAGGTGCTTTGTAATTTAGTTCTGATATACACCTTAGCTCACAGGTGTAATTAAAAACCCATTATAATCACCCAACAAGTAAATCAGAGCAGTCCCAAGAGGAGCTGAGCTGTGAGAGCCTCTATTTATAAAATCATATTTAATGTAGTCTTATCTCTCCACTGAAAAAAACATCTGTTTAACATACTGTAAACAAAAATATTAAGGTTCCCTGGTCTTTTTGTCAGAATGACTTATGACATGATCTGCAACATATGCAATTAAGGTGTAGCAGAAGAACTGCCTAATTTCTATGGAAACAACTACAAAAACATTGTATGCTTGCTCCTGGTTGATACTTTCAGCTCAGTAAGAAAACAAGGACTGATACAAGGGGGAGCTGTGGGGGATTTAGGGGAGGCTTGGTCAACAATTTGCAGCCTTTTTTTTTTTTTTTTCTATTTTCTCAGCTCATCCAAATTAGAGG
>WBNM01043332.1:58121-93273 GCA_013399055.1 Ramphastos sulfuratus | reverse complement strand
TATTTTTTTTTTTTTTTTTTTTTATGATTTTGTCTTGAGACTGCAGGGAAAAAAAAACATGTTGTCTCAAGTGTTAATGAGCTGAGATTTAAAAAAAGAACATAAACCAACCACTACCAGCACCATAGCAGAGTAATAAGCATATTTGCATAATCCACTCTCTCCCATGCATTTATAGATAACCATGTCTTATATACAGAAGATGAGATGCAGTTTGTGCTACCAGAAGGATAAAAATGGGAATATAAGCACTTTATGATTTAAGAAGTTAGACTGAAATAACACAGTGAGACCCACAGAAATTGGCCATCAGCTGTTGTCAGTGTCATTCTAGGAGAGTCAAGCATGAAGTTAATTTTTTTTCCACTGCCCTTTGAAATCAAGTCCCCCACCCATATGGTGAATTTAAAATTGGTGGATAGACACTAAGCTGAGTGTCAGGTTGAGAATGGGCATTGATGAGTGGTGCTTTGCTCAGACGCTGCTCTTTCTGGGAGCAGGAGGGTTCTAAGCAGCACTACAGCACAGCAAATCCCAAATGTCTTCTGCTTGCTGGTTGGAAATGCACTAATATAGCCAACAGTGCTGCACAGTCAGATTTCCTCAATTCACACATGCACTGAAAATCAGATTAAAGATCAATGCTGAATCTGGCAATGGTCTGAGCAGGTAGGCTCTGGAGCTGCTGCCATGCAAGAGCCCAGCACTGCCCACATGAGTATGTCCTGTGCCTGCTGTCACAGCCAGGGATGGCTGGACCTGTGCTGGGAAAACCTGCTCACTGAAGCACTCACTGCTTATTCTAACCTGGACCAGCTGCCATCCATACCTGGCATCTGGGCCTTTCTTCCAGCCCATGCTTAGCAGCAGACTCGATAGAGTTAAATAATGGTTGATCTCAATCTTAAAGGTCTTTTCCAATCAAGCCAATTCTGTGACTCTATGGTTAGCCCTCTCTTTGTCCCTTTGTTAAGCCAGAGTCTCATTGCAACTATACCCTGGGATTAATTACCTTCTCTTTAGGAATAAAGCTCTGTTTCTCTAGTTTATTATGGCCAGGCTTTTACAGGTATGAACATGAAATGCAGGGATAATTATGTTTTCAAGTTAACAGATAATTGCATATGATCACATGTTGATAAAGCACAAGATGCAGATGAGCAGCACACCAAGAACCCGAGGAAATTAGATCAGAAAAGCCTTCATAGCCAAGGATGTTGCTGAAGACAAAGGAACAGAAATATTCTATATTGCCTAGTTTGTTTACTTCCATTTTCCTCTGGGAAGCAATCCCAGGTTGTCTGAATGGTTTCTTTGTGCTGAAGACACTCTTTTTCAGTCTGTTAAAATGCCAGTGTACAAGTGGGAAGCCTCTCATATGCAAAACCCAGAAGTAAACTTTCAGAGGGCCCTTCATGTTCCTTCAGAAGTGCCTGAATACCGTAAATGTGTGTGAGTCACAATTGTCTGCCTGGGCAAAAAGGCAGCATTGAACTCCAGCTTTCAAGACCGTGAAGTGCTGTGTTAAATGACTAGAACAGGAAACCAAAACCAACATGTCAGCATGCACCAGTTCATCAGGAAAACGTCCAGTTGTAGCATTCCCAAAACCCAAAGGCAGCAGGTATGCTATGCTACTAAGATGCTTCTTAAACAGTTTCCTACTAATAAGTGCACTCATAGCCATGGCTGAAACTCTGAGGCTTCTGCAGTCTGTGAAATATTTCTTACCTCTGTAATAGTAACAAGATCCAGCCCTCTGTGATATACATGTGTTAGCAGTCCTCTGCACAGAGATGTGCAGTTAACTTTCAACATCTGCTCCTGTTGTGAACTGGTGAGAGGGTCTCTTAATTCAGACAGAAGCAATTGATCATCATTGGCTCTGGAGAGGTCTTGTGGCTGATCCACCAGCAGAATTACACACTACAGGTTCATTTCCAAATGTGTAAGCTGGCAAACAAACAGTGTGTGGCTTGCTTGAGATCACATGGTTATAGTATGACAGCAAAATATACCTGGTTAAGAGAAACTCCAGGGCAATTCAGTTTATAAGTGCCATTTTTTCATTTGAAAATAGTTCTAACCATCCCTAGCTACATAACAGAGCCATTTCCCTACTCTCTCTATAGCACAGTTGAGTGAAAAGGGAAGGTTTTCCTCTGATGTTCAGTTGAGCAAAAGACCCCAAAACAACCTCAGAGCTGAATTTACCATCTTTTTGCAACCATCGAGTATCAGAAGGGATGGTCTGAGATCAGAACCAACACATAAAGAAATTAATTTGGTGTTGACACTTCACAGTGCTTTGAGAGTGTAAATCAGAGGCTGCTTGGCAGGTAGCAAACACCACCTCCCTTAAACGCAGGAACACAGCAGCCAAGGAGACCTTTCTCACTCAACAAGAGCAATCCCCCACTATCGTCGACTGCGGCATCTAATATTCCTGCTTCCTTAATAGCCCTCATTATCACAGCAGCTAAGCATCTGGCAACATACACAACATTGGCATTGCCCTCTCACGATGCGAGACTGTATGTGAGCTAAGAGGAATCACACAGAATCACAGAAACATCCAAGGTGGCAAAGACCATCAGAATCACCAAGTTCAACTGAAAACCCTACTCTACAAGGTTCACCTTAAACCATAGTCCCATAGCACCACATCCAAACGACCCTTAAACACATCCAGGGTGGGTGACTCCACCACCTCCCTGGGCAGCCCATTCCAGTGGGGAATGACTCTCTCAGTGAAGAACTTTCTCCTCACCTCCAGCCTAAACTTCCCCTGGTGCAGCTTGAGACTGTGTCTTCTTGTTCTGTCTCCAATTACCTGTGAGAAGAGTCCAGCAGCAGCCTCTCCGCAATGTCCCTTCAAGTAGTTATAGACAGCAATGAGGTTTCCCCTCAGCCTTCTCTTCTTCAAACTAAACAGCTCCAGCTGCCAGGGGCTTTCCAGGAAAGAGAGATTCATTCCTGCATTTTGATATACCTGTAAACTTCTGAAAATAGGTAAAAGTCACTTACAGCCCAATGGAAATCTGGCCAGGAAAGATCTTTGAAATATTCCTCAGATGGCTGAGAGAGAGGGAAATAAAGCAAATTATTTTATCCCACCCTTATACCTGGAAGGATCAGAGTATGTTTAGGCAACACATACCTTCCATGCAAAATTTAGTCCTACATATTTAAAAGAACAAATAAATCTTCCAAGTCTGCTTGCTCAGCTTACACGGGCACATGGCAGTGTCAAGTGGAATGTGTATTCCCTGTGATAATAAATCTCATAACAGAAATCAAAGCCAAGCTGAACTGCACATTAGGCATTAAGTGTCCCAAACTGCTCATCTTGCTAAACCTTCATAATAAAATAACATTACAGTCTATAATTACATGGTGTAATCACGCCACAGGAGAAAAGCTCAGGAAAGGCTTCATTTTCCAGGCTTTGCAATAAGTGTGAATTGGTGTGAGGCTTAAAAGGCCTTTGCAGTCTGGATCCAAGCCTAGGTGCAAATAGGACTATCATCTGTGACATAAACCAGACAAATGGTATGGGTTCATGCTTGAAGTTGCTAAGCAAGCACTGGGAAGGAAAGTTCCTGAAAGTCACCCTTATTTATTGGTGCAACATTGCAGCAGGGACTGCCTGTTACACTTAGGTGTTTCTGACAGGTCTGAACAGAGGGACTTGGAAAGGCTGGAAAACCTGTTGCACTGTTGCTTCTGACAAACTGAAAGCAGAGCTGCTAAAACTAGGAGGGCAAGCTGAGAGACTTTGGGGCTCTTCGGCCCGGANGAGGCCTTGAGTGACCTGTTCTAGTGGGAGGTGTCCCTGCCTATGGCAGGGGGTTGGAACTAGATGACCTTTGAGGCCCCTTGCAATCTTACCATTCTATGATTCTATGATTCTACAAAATGAAAGATTTTATAAATATAGTTTTCATTTTTTAAAGGATCTTTTTTCCCCCAAGTCTCCAAATGTGACCATTTGCATTTGGGTTTTTTGTTTGCTCGCTTCAAAATGCAGGGCACTTGTCCAAGTCAAGCAAACCTCAAGACTTTTTTCCCACCGTTGATCTGGTGCTCAGGCACAAAAGCACAGCAAATTACCTGTAATTACCCTGACAGCCTGTGGTGACACTGAGATGTCTCCAGCAATGGAGGAGCCATGCCAGGTAGAATGTTCAGAGCAAGTTCCTTCTGCTTCGAGTAATTCAGACATCTCCCAGGCAACACATCCTGCAAGGGGATTTGTCTCCCCCTTTTTCTTGCCAAGCAAGCAATCACCTAAAATTTTACAGTGCTGTCACCTGATAGTCTAAACAAAAATCACCTGAGTGTTCATTTTAAAATTCAATGTCACAAAATTACATTTTAAATCATGCTGCTCATATAAGAGAAGTGGTTTGTTTGTCTTTTTGTTGTTGTTGAAAGAGTGTTTTATACCTACAGAAGGACCAAATGCTAAAACTAATTCATTACCTCTCATTAAAGCAGTAATCTCACTGGGGAGCAGGAACTCATCTTGGGAATACAGACTGGCTCCTGAAACAATGCATAAGGCTTAAGTCAAACTACAGGGATGTACTCTATTATTAAAGAAACATTTAGGTTAGACAAGACTTCTGGAATTCTCTAGTCCCACTTCCTCTTCACAGCAGGGTTGGCTTCAGAAGGTCTGGTTGCCCAGTGAATCTCTCCAAATGTGAGAATTTCCCAGCCCCTGTCCCCATGCTTGAACACACTCACTAGGAAAATGGTTTTCTTCCATCCAGGCCAAAGCTTCTCTTCCTCTAAGTACTGCTGCTTATCCTTTTGTACAAGGTTTCTAATCTAGTGTAGCAATTTTGTTTCCCCTGGCCATCAGTGACAATAGCTAACTCCATGCCTATGGAGAAACATAGCCCATGCTCCATTGCTTCAGCAGAAGACAAATCATCTGGAACGAGGCCTCTTTTTGTAGGTTCCTGCAGAGAAACCATAGAGGATCTGTGAGATGCTCAACTTTCAGAACACTAAAGGTTGGCTAAATCAATCCTTTTGCTCAGCTTTTCCTTCACCTTCTCTCAGATCTTCTAACTCATGGGATATTCCACTGGTGTGAAATCAATATAAGATGTTGAAATATCACCACAGAGCTCATGGAACAAATTGTTCAGGAACAAGCACAGTCAGAAGTAGTAAAATGTTTAATTTCAATATCTGACTAAAAGAACATTTTCAGCATTATGGGAACATTTTTTTTTTCTTCCACTGACCTGAAATATTTAATTTTGAATCAAGATAAAACAAAACGAACACAAAAAGAAATTAGATCAGTGTTGTACTAAGCTGAAATAAAATGCCTGATGGAGACTTGTCAGAGAGATCAGCATTTAGAAGGAAAGTTTCTTTCAATAATTTTAATTTTGTACCAGCATCACCTTCCCACTAAAAAGACCTTCAGAATCCTCTATCAAGTCCTACGACTATGTGACATGCTAAAGCTTTAGACTTTTCCACAGATTCCTACTTTCATTATATCCATGGTCAGAATTTAATCCAGAAACCTCCCTTCAGATTACTTACTTGCAAGTATTTCTGTAGAACACATTCCCCTCAGAAGTAGGTTTTTATATTTGGTTTTGGGGAGGTTTTTTTGGTTGGGATTCTTTTGGTTTTTTGGTTGGTTTTTTTTTTNTTTTTTTTTTTTTTTTTTTTTTGTGGGTTTTTTTTTTATTGGAGTTTTGGGGGTTTTTTTTGGGGGGGGAGGAGAAGGAGTTGTGGTTTGTTGGTTGGTTGTGGTTTGTTTTTTCTTCAATTTATTTTATTTGGTGTTTTATTTTGTTTGTTGCCTTTTTTGTTCTTGTTATTGCTGCTGTTGTGTGTTTTGGTTTGTTTTTTTTTCAAACACACTTGTTCAAAAAAATCCCTGTTACAGAAATGAACTCCATTTTACACGGCTAATAGATAATAACAGAAATAGATCCAAAGATTTAGCCCTTCCTTATCTATGATGTAAGGTTGTAGGAAGTTCACATAAACCAGGTGGCATTTGCCTTTTTGGATTATCTTCTGCATCATCTGCACCATTTTTATGTATCTATTAGCTTGTACTCTTAATGCAAGACAAGGAAAAATAGCAACTAATGCTGAAGAACTGAGAAATGGTGAATTGAATCACTGTTAAAATTATCCATATATGTATTTTATATATATATACCTATTTTATAGATATACCTATTTTATAGATATACCTATTCTTGGTGGACTCCTTATCTGCACTCAAAACCAAGTCATAAGTAAGGACTTAGGCATTTGAGTTTTGGGGTCCTCGCTACAAGAAAGACATTGAGGTACTGGAGTGTGTCCAGAGGATAACAAAGTTGGTGAAGTATTTAGAGAACAAGTCTTATGAAAAGAGGCTGGGGAACAGATGCAAAATGAGCATCAGATCTGAAAGAACTACCGAGATCAGGGTTGCAGAGTAGAGGGGGTAATTTCAGCCTGCACTGCTAAGGATGATTGGAAGACACCACAGCAAAGTATAGAGTGTAAGATCTTTTAAAGGATCTGGAGTTTGAACCCCGGTTCGTGCATTGGAGGAGCAATCCTTGCCTTCCCCTCCAGCAAATCCAAGGCAGCATTACCAATCTGCCTCCTCAAACTGTACAAGAGTTCTATCAAGAAAGAGCAAATTAAGTTTCCTGTCTTCAGACAAGGCAGAAAGCAATAGTTGTTAATGATTTCTGTTTTGAAGACAATTCAAACAGTTCTTTATGCAGGCTAGAGTGGAAGCTGTGTCTCCTATGTATTGACAAAGATACGTAATATAGCATCTTTGTAAGACTTTGAATGCTTCACATGCTCATCACTCAGAATCAGAGTCACAGAATCACAGAATTGCATCCATTGGAAAAGACCTCTAAGATCATTAAGTCCAACAGTCAGTCTAACACCACCATGGCCGTTAAACAATATCCCAAATGGCCATGTCCACATGTTTCTTGAATACCTTCAGGGATGGTGACTCCACCACCTCCCTGGGTAGCCTGTTCCAGTGCCTGACCTCTCTTTCTGTAAAGACATTTTAAAGTAATATCCAATCTGAACCTCCCATCTGAACCTCCCAGTGTAAGGCCATTTCCTCTTGTCCTCTCACTTGATACAAGCGGGAAGAGACAAACCCCCACCTCACTGCAACCTTTTCTCAGGGAGCTGTAGAGCGCAGTGCAGTCTCCCCTCAGCCTCCTCTTCTCCAGACTAAAAGATCCTGGTTCCCTCAGCCTCTTTTCGTAAGACTTGTTCTTTAAACCCTCCACCAGCTTTGTTGTCCTTCTCTGGACACGCTCCAGTACCTCAATGTCTTTCTTGTGGTGAGGACCCCAAAACTCAAATGCCTAAGTCCTTACTTATGACCTGGTTTTGAGTGCAGATAAGGAGTGCACCAAGGGCAGGTATATCTATAGAATAAGTATATATATAAAATACATATATGGATAATTTTAACAGTGATTCAATTCACCATTTCTCAGTTCTTCAGCATTAGTTGCTATTTTTCCTTGTCTTGCATTAAGAGTACAAGCTAGTGGATCACTTACCTGGATTTGGGTCATTGCACTCACCATGGTTCCTTCTTCTGCTCAGTAATGACTAAAGACACAGGTGGAGAATATCCTGACCTTAAAAATTCCGTTATAAAAAACATCCTTTGACTTCAAAAGGGGCAGGATTTCACTTCTTTCTTTCCTGTGATGCTCTGGTATTGCCATAAGCGCTCTGAGACATATCCAGGGACCCAGGTCTGCTGAGTACTAGCAACTACTTTATTTATAGACACGTAGGACTCACAAGGGTCACATAAATAGCAATAAGGGAGTGAAAAGGTCATGGCTCTCCTATAAAAAAATTATCCATTACTGGACATGTAGTGATGGGTTAATCATGGTGTCTCATGAGCCACGTGGGAGCTGTTTCTAGGTGTCTGCACAGCTTCCTCACAAACTACAGCTGGCTTGGGAAAAAATAACTATTGTAACATCTCCATCCCTATAAATGCTTTTGTATAGCAGGATAACTGTAAATGCTTTTGTATATTAGGATAACTATGAGAAGTAAGTCTCCCTGCAGACTTCTCTGAAGCACTCTTCTCTTACCCACTCTTCAGATGCTTTTGACAAATGCTAGTGAAAACAGACTCTCGAGGTGTGGGGTTAATTGTTCTCCCTTTTCTGTTTACATAAGCATTCTGCAGACTGAGAATTGCTATTTCCAGAAATATACAAATCAATTAAAAGTTTCATATCCCTGCCTCATGGATAATTTCAGAGCCTGAATCATCTGGATTGCAGCAATTAAAACAAAGGATGCTTGTTCTGATGCATTGTTTTCACAGCAGAAAGCCCAATCTGCCCTCAGCTGTCTTTACCAACTAGGAATTCGAGAAGAAAGAAGCTATTAAAGTTTCCTCTACCCAGTTTAAATGTGGCACAACACATATTCCCGGCCAACTTTTCAGACTAAACATCTTAGTAAATTCTTCCTGACAATAGTTAGTGACAAGCATGTCAAAAACAACAAACTCAGTCACATACGCGGCTTATCAATAATTTAGGTTTTTTTCCCCCCACGAGAGGCTGTGTGTTTTGCAATAATGAAATATATGATTTTAAAAATAAATAATAGGCTGTTGTCAGGCCGATTGTAGCTAGAAGTTATGAATTTGATTGATTGATTGAACATTTGACTTCATTCTCTCTCGCAAGATCAAAGCGAAACTCTTCCATTTGCCCAAGGCCACTTGCAATTTATTTAGAGATTGTGTTCATATCCCAGCAGGTAGCAATATTGGACTGAGGTACACAGAAAATCAGCTCTTTGAGGTTTTTTTCCTGAGTCCAAGGGATGCAACAAATGAGATTTTTTTACTTCATTAAATCATTAACCGCTTAATCACTAAAAAACACAACTTCGGTTGTATTTTTCCCTTAGCTACACGTAACAGGGAAGCAGTCACGGTGTTGAAAACCTGTTTTAGCCTGTTTTAACATGGGTGCCTTTGTCAAATATGACAAGCCTGGATTTTTTATTTATATGGCTATTTATCCCCTCCCTCCTTTTTGGTTTAATTACCATGGTAGGAGACAATGACATCCAAAAGGGTGAATTGTGATGAGAAATCACAGTATGTTAGGGTGTTAGAGGTTGAAAGGAACCTCTGGAGATCTTGGAGTCCAACCCCCCTGCCAGAGCAGGACCATGAAATCTAGTGCAGGTCACACAGGAACACATCCAAATGAGCCTTGGAAGTCTCCAGAGAAGGAGATTCCACAACCTCTCTGGGAAGCCTGTTCCAGTGCTTCATGGCCCTTAGAGTAAAGAAGTTCTTCCTCATGTTATGCTGTGCTATTTAAGACTGAAGGATTAATTTGGACAGTAGCTATATGTAAAATTCTCATTCAGAGCAAGGCTTGTCAAATCCTTTGTAATCTGTATTTCCTAGCCCACATTTTTAATTGATCCATATGGAAAAATATTTCCTAGACTATGTTTTTAACTGATCCATATGGAAAAATGTGCATTTTTGGGGGGAGTGAATAATGTATACACATTGTTTGTGCATGTTTTATTTTATTTTATCTTTCTGGTTTCCTACTTCTGGCATCTGGTGATCTGAAAGATCCTTTTAAGAGCAACGTGGAAGAGGAAGAGGAAGAAAGACGTACATGGAAGAAGAAAAGAGACACAGATGGAAGAGGAAAAGAGACACACATGTGCATAAAAGCACACAGATGTTTGTATAGCAAACATTACAAATAACCTACTCTAAAAGAGCCCCAAACAAGTCAGCCCAGGCTAATGTCCAACCTTCAGTCACCATGAGACACAGCCGGTATCAGCTGCTTTCCTTCTCTCCTGATAGCATTCACATGCTGACTACAAACATTTGTGAGGCTTTCTCTCAAAAAAAAATAATACTTCTTTAGCTGTCCTGTATTCATCCTACGTAAGATATAGGGGATTAGCAGCATTAAAAGAAACAAAACCCAAGCCTGAGCAAGAGAGGTCAGCACAGGCGGCCGAGCAGCAGCTTGCTGGCAGCGATGCACACACATGCAAATCAGCAGCGGCTGCGCGCATGGGACCTCAGCAGGGGCTGCCAGCAACAAAGAGCCAGCAGCCCCAGAAAGCCTGTACAGACACAAAGATAAGAATGAACGAGTGATGGAAGGAAGTCTTCCAGGAGTCAGGCGAACTCACCTCAGAATGAGAAAGAGTTTGTAGGAACCGTAGTAGAATCATAGAATCATAGAATGGATTAGCTTGGAAGGCACCTCAAGGATCATCTAGTTCCAACCCCCTGCCATAGGCAGGGACCCCTCCCACTAGTACAGGTCACTCAAGGCCTCATCCAACCTGGCCTTGAACACCTCCAGGGAGGGAGCAGCCACAACCTCCCTGGGCAAAATGTGCCAGTGTCTCACTACCCTCACTGTAAAGAACTTCCTCCTAACATCCAGTTTGAATCACCCCTCCTCCAGTTTAAACCCATTACTCTTCGTCCTGTCATTACAAGCCCTTATAAATAGTCCCTCCCCAGCCTTCTTGTAGACCCCCTTCGGATACTGGAAGCCTTTGCTTCTCCAGTAGACCCAGGTTGGATGATCAGTAGCTGAGAGGAGGAACGTAGCATTGCAAACGTTCGGGATGACTGGTTTGAATCTGCAGCAAACTGTGCCCCTTGTGGCCTTACTGCCTTTTGCCAATAGACAAAGCCTGTATCTTCCATTGACATGGCAGAAAGACATCTCATGATCTGAAGACGTCATAAAGTCCACATTCAACACTCTAGTGGAGTGCAACTTCAACAGGTTTTGCCTACACTAATGAGAGCATGGACTGGGAGCAGAAACCTGTCCATCCATGGATCAATAAGCAGCAGTGCTAGTCTCTTCTTCAGAGGGCTTGGCATCATTCAGCTGAATGGAGAAGGGTCCCCAAAGCAGTTGGCATCTTGTGTTGTCTCTGCAATAGTGCTCCTTGGGTCCTTGAATGCTGGCTAGCACAAGCAGAGACTAGGAATTAGAGATCCAAAATTTTATTTATTTTTAAATAAAGAATCTACATGTAAAAGTGGTCTCACAGTGAGAACTGGGAATACAATCAAGTAGCATCAATCCTCTTGTTCCCTGTTCTCCTGCTCACTGGAAAGAGCAAAGTTACTCCAGCTGTGGAGAAATAAAATTAGACTAAGTAACTCTTTTTGCAAATGGGATACTGCAGACTGGGAGCAAACGTGGCATCCAGGCTTACCAAGGGAAAGTGACAGCTATTTTCTGCTCCTACTGACTGTGAAGAGATGGAAGAAAAAGCTGAACACACCAATGTCAGAGGGAATTCTCACACACAGTGTCTGTAATATAACAGTGGAGTTAAAGAAAAGGATAAAAAGGGAACGCTTCTCAACAAACTTCATTGAAGTGTCTCATTCCAGACCAATACTGTAAATGGAACAAGGTCCAGTTAAGTAACACTTCAAGACAAACAAGCAAGGTGTTTGCCAAAGAATACAGAGGCTGTGTACAAAGTACAGCTCCTCACAGTGATCACCAGTCACTAGAGGGCATTTATGTCCGTGAAGCTGTCAGGCTCATTTTTTTTCACTGAAGATATGATTAGTTAATGAGGCTTGACAGTTCCTAGAGTTCAGCTCAACAGCTGAACATAATCATGCAGAAGCAAAGACATAAGCACAATTAGCAGAGTTCTTCACAGACTTTCAGAAGTATTGACAGTGAGTTACAAGAAGCAGCCAGTTTTCTTTGTGGCATGACCTGAAACCTAGGAAAATCAGAAGGCATCAGTGTCTCAAGGTAGAATTACTACCCCTAGCATGGCAGCACTGTAGCAGAGACTCAACTGCCTATAACATTAAAAAAAAAAAAAATCACCTGAAGGGAGGTCCAGATCCTGATTCAGAAACAAGCCTCATGTGAAAGAATGGGAATAGTTGTTTGTATCTCTACAGGTATGATCTGGGCACCTGATCAAGAGCTCGCATGAGTGTTCCATGGTGTTATGGCCTGGATAGAAATACTTCTTCTGGGAGTCAAATTTTGTATAATAACAGACTAGAAGCTACAGGCAAACATAATAAAAGCTTAAGAAGTGCTTAAGAATTGCCTTGAGTAACACGGAGGAGGCAGGACAGAAGCACGCCAAAGCTGTTACTGTTTTAAAATTGCATTTCCACTACGACTTACCTGCAAGACTTTTTTTCCCCTTCCCTTCCCTTCCCTTCCCTTCCCTTCCCTTCCCTTCCCTTCCCTTCCCTTCCCNTCTCTCCAGATTCTGTGGAGCCTCCAGGGCTTGCAGTTTTGAAGGATTCCTTAACTCTTCTCCTCTCCTCTCCTCTCCTCTCCTCTCCTCTCTTTTTCCCACAAACCTTAATGTCCAAGAGATTAAAAGAAAAGAACTCAGACTAGACCACTGACATCTTCTGGGACATATAAAAAGGCATGTTTAGAATAACTGATGGAAAGCTAGGTAACATTGTTGCTCCACAAAACCAACTCACCAACCAACCAACCAACAACAACAACAAAAATGCAACAAAACCAAACCCCAAGCTTTTTTCTAAACTCTATCTTCTTACTATTGGGATAAATCATGGTTTGGTCCTAAAGTCTTTGCTGATTTCTGTGATGTATTGCAAGATGTGAAGCATGGCCTGATCTTCTATGTTGGCATAGATGGCAAAATGAGTATTGCAAATCAGAAAGTAAGTCACAGAACTGCAGTGATTAATCCTGAAAGGAGCCAAGATAGTGGTCAGAACATCACCCTGTCCTCTAAGAGAGGAAAATCATTAGCAAAACATGACCAAAAACATTAAATAAAACATTCCTAATGCACCAACGGTCTGGAAATGATGTTTTAAATTAGCTCTCACTTTTCTCAAATTTGCTTAGCCATTATTTCTTCAACCATGAATAAATATTCTGCACAAGGAGAAAGAAAACAACCCCTGAATGATGGAGCAAACATGAGCAAAAACCCTTTAGCCTTCAAACATGAGCAAAGCCCCTGTAGCCTTCAAAGTTACCTCCTAACTCATGTACAAAATAATTAAAGGCTTAGCATCTTTGAAGTCCTGCTAGTCTAAAAGCAAAAGCAAGACAATAGCAGTAAGGAAGGACTATTTACAAGGTCTTGTAATGACAGGACAAGGGGCAATGGGTTTAAACTGGCAGAGGGGAGATTTAGACTGGATGTCAGGAGAAAGTTCTTTCCAGTGAGGGTGGTGAGACACTGGAACAGGTTGCCAAGAGAGGTTGTGGCTGCTCCCTCCCTGCAGGTGTTCAAGGCCAGGTTGGATGAGGCCTTGAGTGACCTGTACTAGTGGGAGGTGTCCCTGCCTATGGCAGGGGGTTGGAACTAGAGGATCCTTGAGGTCCCTTCCAACCTTACCATTCTATGATTCTATGATTCTACGATCTTATATTAAGCCAGGTGATTTTGCCTGTCCTTGTAGGCCTTGCTCATATACTCAGACACTCATGGTAAGGGTCACTGTTTGAGAGGGTGACTATCAAATGTTAGACAGATTAACAGCAACATCTGCTTTCTGGCTGGTTTATTAAGAAGCTTCAGTTGCTCCCACAAACTCTGCCTCGTTAATAACACAATGTCAACTTCACCAGCTGGGTAGTTTTGCCCTATTTCATCCCTGCTTTCTGTATGATATTCCATGGCCAAGGCAAAAGAAGGGAAGTTTATGGTTCTGTAAAAGACCCAGTGCAGAGAAGAGAAGGTTTTGCTGTCCTCTAAGAACAGCTGAAACTACACAAAGGTAAGAAGGTGCCTGCAAGCGTAAAACAGAACTGAAATCAATGAGACACAATTTCAGTTCATGGGGGGAAAAAATTATAGGCTTAAGGCCTGCTGAAATTTCCTGGGTAAAAAAATAATTTGAAGTTTTGTATCTGAGAAAAAAGAAAAGTCACACTGCACATCAGTGCGATGGAAGAAAGTCCTGGTTATCTACATTGGCAGAGAAATGGTAATTAATGGAAATCACTCACATTCTCTGTCTAATGCCAGCAAGCTAAAATTGGCATAGAGTGATAGGCCAAAAAAATGCTGCATATGTTGGCAGCTCTTTTCCTCCCAGTATCCCCAACTGCTGAATTTATTTTTAGTGTTAGAGATTTTGGATTTCTCCACTAGTCTCATGTTGTTGCTTTGGTACTACAGTGTGAGGGGGTCCAAGCATAAGTTTCCAGGCATTCAAGAAATGAATAAACAGAATTAGTTGTAGCTGTAATGAGAAGGCTAATTCAGAGTAACTATTTGTGTTTAACCTGTAACAACAGCTGGACTTGCTTCAGCAGTCACTTCAGCGTGGAGAGACAACTCAGACCTCGGTCCACAAAGAAAATTGAGTTTTGCAACTGCAATTTCTAAATTCTTAACCATCTAATGAAGGCAGGGGTTCAGAGATAAGGCTGCAGGGAGCACTGCCCACCTGAAAGCATGAACCAAAAGAAAAAGACCAACGAACCCCAAACCAAAAAACAGCAACAACAAAAACAAACCCAAAAGCCAAGCAACCAACCAAAAAATATCAGTCAGGACTGTGTGATTATGAGCCAGTGGCAAAGAGGAGTAAAGGAGAACTGCGTAAAACCAGTAAGGTGCAGAAGAGTAATTTGCCTGTGTAACTACTAAACCAAGAGTTTTTCATCAGGCTTGCTTACTCATCCATCTGCAGACTCAGTATTTTTCCTGTTTCTCACTCTACATATCTGTATAATTTGCTTCCTATGTCACAGCTGCTGGAGGCTGCTCCTCCTAAGAGCATTAGCTGATGTGATAGTACAAAACTTCATTAATTGGTTCAAATTAGAGGCACAAATAGATGTTCCTTGAAAGAAGCTGTGTGTGTGCCTAGCAGAGGCAAATTTGCCCCTTAACACCCGTAAAATGCCCTGGAACACTCAGATAAAAGGCTTTACACAAGTTGACAGAACGATAATTAAACCTGACTGCTCTTATTTCAGCCAAAGACATCCTGACCTTTAAGTTCAGGCTTGGAAAAGCTGTTAGTCAAAGCATACCTAGATAGGTGCTGAGCTAACTGTGAAAGTTACAGCCACGTATTACAAGAGCAGGGCCCACAGTGGAATTCAGGAGCTTCTCCTTCCCCCCAGCATTGTGCAGCAGAAAGCATGTAGGGCTGGAAAAGCAACCACCCTGCTTGTGCTGAAGACCTGGAAGGTCAGCGACAAATCACCACGCAGGATACAGCTTCTGTCTCTCCACTCTTGTTTTGTTTTCCAGAGCACACTGAAAAGAAATCGGTGAACCTACAAATGTGCTGATGTGACCTCTTACATTGTTCCCCTGGGCTTAGACACCAGTGCTACAATGAAGCAGCTCTGCTCTGGCATGGCATTGTGGCATTGACATGCAAATGAGCCAGGCCAACAGAATCTCTCCCATTCCTTATGAATGCCTAATTTTATTATTTCTTTTTATAGGTCGTATTTACTTTCTGATGCTCAGAATAACTTAGATGTAGCCCTGCTTCCACTGCTACGATTTCCTTTCCCCCAGCAGACTTAGAGCCTTAGTGTGCGTTTGTTTATATATACATATAGATATGTGTAAATTCAGCTTGCTTTAGGAACAAGAATATTTTAAGCATTTCAACCACAAGAAAAAGCATATGATGATTCTTTGAAATTCCTTGGTGTAAAACAACTGCAGCTGCCCCTGCCTTGCTTTAAAACAGTCAGAAAAATCCAAGACCTAACACCCAGCAATGATTATTCAGCTCCTGTGAACTGACAGTCTGTGCATCATACTAGAGATGAAAAAAAAAACAACCAAACCCAAACCCTAAAAACATTTCCCCTTTCCTCTTTTGGCTCTTCAGGGATGAGCCAAGAACTCAACAAGTAAAATCCTGACTGAAACTTTTACTTCTAAATTGTTCCAACAATGCACATTTGCATAGTTTTATTGTCTGGGTTTGGATCCCCCAGAGTCAAAAACAACTCCCCTGACCCCTTCTAGCAGACATCCAAAAGAAGAACACTGCAATGTTCAGTCAGTTTATCTTGCAATAAAGACACTTAGCAGGATTTGCCCACTCTTCCAAGTACTTCAACCCATACTTCTGGCTGATGTCTGAGAGGACACTGAACTTTAGGGTCCAGATTACCTTGGAGGTGCATATAGACTACAGGAGAATTAGGAACAGAGTCATCTAGAATGGTTGAGTTAAAACACTTAAACAGGTTTTTTATTCCTCCATACACTAGATATCAGGAGGCACCTGTAACAAGCAATAGCAAGGCTCTTCTGCTTAAACAGCTCTTTTTAAAGATAGTGTAGAGGTGTAGGTTGCTGTAAGATGTGTTGAATACTTTTGGGTGCTGTTTCAAAGAGAAATTACATTTGTACCCTCCCAGACACTTGCTGAGTACCATTTCTAATTTCTTACACCTATTCTTCCCCAAATGGTAACTTTTTTACTCTTGTCTCAACTACTAAATGTGAAATATGACAAACCCTATAATGAACTCTGGGCAAGATTTCTCAGTGTGATCTGTGTACTGATCCAGAGTTACAGTTCTGGAGCCCCCAGCACAGGAAGGACATGGAACTGTTGGAGCGAGTTCAGAGGAGGTCATGAAGATGCTCAGAGGTCTGCAGCAGCTCTGCTATAAGGACAGGCTGAGAGAGTTGGGGCTCTGCAGCCTGGAGAAGGATTCAAGGAGACCTTGGAGTAGCCTTCCAGTATGTGAAGGGAGCCTTACAAGAAGGCTGAGGAGGCACTAAATACAAGGTCTTGTAACGACAGGATGAGGAGTAATGGGTTTAAACTGGCAGAGGGGAGATTGAAACTGGATGTTAGGAAGAAGTTGTTTGCAGTGAGGGTGGTGAGGCACTGGCACAGGTTGCCCAGGGAGGTTGTGGCTGCTCCCTGCCTGGAGATGTTCAAGGCCAGGCTGAATGAGGCCTTGAGTAACCTGTACTAGTGGGAGGGGTCCCTGCCTGTGGCAGGAGATTGGAACTAGATGATCTTTGAGGTCCTTTCCAACCTAACCTGTTCTATGATTCTATGATCTCTCACATGGTCTATCTGTGTGCGAAGCTAAAGAAGCATTTGTAAGACTTGGCCAGCAAAAAGACCTCATGATTAAGACACACTTTAAGGCTTCTCTGAGTGTGTCTGTATAGCAATAAACAGTAAAGCATTCAGAATGGCTGAAAACTCTACCATTGCTTAATAACAGCAATAGTAATTTATTTTAACATCCTTGGTTATATATAGAAACCTGAGATTCACATCCAAAGGGAGGTTTTGTTTTGCTTGAACCACAGAACTGTGGTACAGTGGCCCAGATAGTCTTGATTAAATTTAGCTTTGGAAAAAACAGGAGACAAAGTGTTTTCATCATCAAACCTTTTCAAGAAACCCATGGTTTATTGCTAATACCAGACCTCTATCAATCTCATCCCCAGGCCCAGCATTGCCATTGATTACCCTGAGGTTTTTTCAACAAGCTGGCAGCCCCATGATTCCTCCAGAGGCTGAGAACAGACAAAAATAAGGTGGGTGGGGTAAAGAGGAAGGGGATATTTACATTCAGAGGATGCCCTACTAGTCACAAATAGGCTTGAAAACCCAGGAACAAACATACCACCTTTGACAGTGAGCTAGTTAATAAACAAAACTACCCCAGGACATTTTGTAACAGTGTCCGATAAGCGTTACAACAGCCCTAGATTCCATTTAAGGGTTAGAACTGAATTTGGATCTGAAACCAGAGGATAAACGTATTTCTCCTGACATTTAATGATGTCTGATGACATGCAATTTCATTGCTTTTTCTTTATGATGCAGTTTTTTGGTGATACCAGCTGTCATCAAATGTCATAAAAGCCAGGTTTGCCTCAAGTCACCAATATTTATTGCTCTCTCGTAACAGAACCTGTTTTGAGTTTGGCTTGCATGGTTTTAATTGTTTAATGGAAGAGCTAAGCCCAGGTTTTCCTAGCATAAAGCATCAGGCTGGGATGGATCTGTTGACATGACACAATTGAGATATTCTGGCAGCTGGTGCAGCAAATGCCCTTTAAGGGAGGGGAAAAAAAAAAAAAAAGAAAAAAAAAGAAAGAAGAAAAAAAGAGAAGAGACAAGGATCTGGCTGGATGATGAAATTAGTAATAGGATATTGAGCCTTTTGCCTCTGGGTCAGTCATTCATATCCTCCCTGGGTCAGGAGTATCTACCAGTTCTCTGCCACTGCAGGGTCATTTGGCCCCTGCGGGCTGGGCTGGCAGGTGTCCCAAACATTACACATGGCATTAATTCTCACATGGTCCATGAGTGAAACCAAGAGAGATGAGTGGGAAACAAACCTGCCCTGGAGGAGCAAGTGTGTTGAGAGCCAAGACCAGCCTGGGCAACTGCTATGCCTACTATAGTCAGAAAGATGTATCCAGGAGCTCCTGGAAAGAGCAAGCCCTCCAAACAGCCTCTGCTTTGGACCTAATGCTATGTGATGATGTCATGGAGAATAAAACTAACTAAATCCCAGCAAAACAAACCCCACACTCTCTTTTTTGCTACTGCTTCTTCTTTCACCACTGTCCAAGCCCTGCATATAGGAAATCATGCCCCATGTCTCAAAGGTACCACAAGAGATGCTGACTTGGAGGGACATGTCCCACACACACCTGTAGCACGAGCCTGCCACAGACCCATCCTGTTCATTTATTCTCTCCTTTCAGGAGACTCCTGTGTCTCTGTGCTCTCCTCCCACAGACACATGTAGCATGAGCCTGCCACAGACCCATCCCGTCCATTTATTCTCTCCTTTCAGGAGATTTCTGTGTCTCTGTGCTCTCCTCCCACAGAGACATGTAGCATGAGCCTGCCACAACCCATCATGTCCATTTATTCTCTCCCTTCAGGAGATTCCTGTGTCTCTGTGCTCTCCTCCCACAGAGACATGTAGCATGAGCCTGCCACAGACCCATCCTGTCCATTTATTCTCTCCCTTCAGGAGATTCCTGTGTTTCTGTGCCACTTGCCTTTTCTCAAAAGGAAGCAATTCAACTTCATGGCTGTTGCAGGGCTGAATGGAAGAAAAGATTAATTTGTTTTTTCACTATGAGGGAGACAGAACACTGAAACAGGCTGCCCAGGGGGATTGTGGAGTGTGCCTCTCTGGAGATATTCAAAACCTGCCTGGATGTGTTCCTGTGTGATCTGGTATAGGTGATCCTGCTCTGGCTGGACTGGATGAGCTTTTGAGCTCCCTTCCAGCCCCTGGCATTCTGTGATTCTGTGATTTGGCTATAAGCAGTCACTAAAACACAAAAATGAATGACAAAAGCTCATTTAAAACAGACAGGGACTAGAGCAGGGGAAGTGTGACAAGGAGAGGGATGTTAACCAAGAAAGAAAAGCAGATGTTTTTGGAAGGAGCTTGACTGTCTCTGGAGAGCTGCATAAAATTCACTGGAGCAGCTGAAAGCAAGGAATAAAATTCTCCTGAGTTTTCAGGATAACATTGTTCACAAACTCCAGATAATTTGGCTCTTAAAGCACACAGACTAACTCACATACGCATTGGCTCAGGTAGAGGCAGAGGCTTGCCACATATAGTTTAGCAGGGTGGGTTTTGCTTTGAGTTTGGGGGTTTTTTGGTTTGATTTTTGTTTGTTTGTTTGTTTGTTTGTTTGTTTTCTCTACACAGCTTGTTGAGAGAGCCTGTAACTCTCATTTGTCTTTGTGAATATTTTATGTTACCACCCAGCATATCAGTACCAGATCACCAAACCACAGCGCAGTGCAGGTGCTGAGGAACTCAGATGTGCCTAGGATCATGCATCATAAAACAAATGAAATAAATGAAATAAATAAATAGGAGAAATCTTGACATTTCAAGACTTTCCTTACAGTTTTAATTGGCTCTCCAAGTTTCCTCACACATGGCATGAAGCTGACTGGATTTTGCACACAGACCTGTGATGTAGGAAGGTTTGCTCAGGATCTATTAAAATCTGTTTTTATCCTGTGCTTGGTTTCCTTTAGCAGCGCTCTGAGACTGCATGGATTTACTTGTTTGTTACCTTGCCTGTATCCATCCTGGGTCCTTCATGCACATTCATTAAGCATATCTCACAGCTTGCATGAGAAATGTATGTGTCACTACTTCTGCTCATTTTATTTCATACAGAGGTAAACCAAGATGAGCACCAGATTTGGGTGCTTGGAAAGACTTTTCTGGCAGCTGTGTAGAGAGCTTCCAAGTGGGACATTGGGACATGGTGAGGAGAGCAGCCTTTTAGAAGAAGCTTTTGGGAGAAGAGAGGCTGTGACAGTCACACAAATACCACCTTCTTAACTATGCTCATGATGCTATTATGCCATTAGGAACTAATTAAGCCATTTTGTTGATCTTTTTTGGGTCTTCGCCCGTTTCTGTAGCTGTAAACACTTTCATGGGTGTGATTGAGCAGAGCTGAGTTGAGCTAAAGAGAAGACCACAGAGGGAGACCCCTGCCAGCAACCAGGCACTGGAAAGGACGTGAGGCTGAAGCAGGATGCCACTGTGCTAATGGGGTGCAGGGCAGATGGTGCTCAACTTGGACATTATCAGCTTGACGACTTCTGTTGTTTCAGAGGCAGAGCAGTTGCTTTCACCAACACAGGGCTGCTCTGTGCAACAGGAGGGAAATTCAGAGCCCCAGAAACTGGCAGTGGGGTTGCCATGCTGAATACTTGCACTAATACCTCCTGGGATTTTGGCATGGAGTTTTGGTAGTGTGCTTACAGTCTCACAAAGGCTACCAGCTCAGGGCAAAGAACACCATTCCCACTCTACTGTAAGGCTCTTAGCAATGCTTTCCTGCATTATAGGAACAACATAACAGCCAAGTCCAACAAAAGACAGAGAAATTATACTTTTTATTAGCCTATACACCAGTGTCTAATCTGGGAAACTCCCCTTCCTTGCCCATTTAGCGGCAAGATCTCAGCTCAGCACTCAAGACCACCAGCCCAGGATACAACCTAGCATGATCTCAGCGAAGTCTGCAGCAGGAAGTCCTAAATCCCCAGCCACTGATCCCCAAACCTCCTCACTTTCAGAAGTAATGCACTCCAAAGCCTTTCTCCAGCAGCATCTCAGTTTCCTGCCAGTCTCTCCGACATAGAATCATAGAATGGTAAGGTTGGAAGCGACCTCAAGGATCATCTAGTTCCAACCCCTTGCCATAGGCAGAGACACCTCCCACTAGTACAGGTTACTAAAGGCCTCGTCCAGCCTGGCCTTGAACACCTCCAGGGAGGGAGCAGCCACAACTTCCCTGGGCAGCCTGTTCCTGTGCCTCACCACCCTCACTGTAAAGAACTTCCTCCTAACATCTAGTCTAAATCTCCTCTCTGCCAGTTTAAACCCATTACCCCTTGTCTTGTCACTACAAGTCCTTGTAAATAGTCCCTCCCCAGCCTTCCTGTAGACCCCCTTCAGATATTGGAAGGCTACATGCCTTCTCTGGAGCTATGCCTCATCCTAGAGGAACAGGACATGCTTGAGGGTTGGACCTGTGCAAAGTGGGGTTTATGTCAGCCCCCTGGCTGATGGTGAATGAGAACGTAACAGGGGAATCAGCTGTAGTTGCCCTCTTCCACTCATCAGGGCAGTCTTTGATAATTTCCATTTGTTTCATGTAGTGTATGTTATACCGCTGGAGGAAAATCTTCTCTAACTCTGTGATAAAGCTTTGCTTCCAAGAAATGTGCAGGCAGATGAGAACTGAATGCAGAGGTGGTAATGCTAGCTCTGCTGGGACACAAAGCTAGCATACAGCTACCACTCAGCTTGGCATCTGGGTACAGCAAACTTGCATCTGCTTTCAAAATCCACACAGCAGCTCTCCTATCTTGTCTCATTTTCAACCTTTGATCAAGAAGACAGAGTTTTTCTCACTAAGAAGTCCTGCTGTAGAAGGTAGGGCAATATATATAAATATAAATATATATATAAATATATATATACACACACACACACACACACACACGCATATATATATATATATATATATATGTATGTTCCTGACACATCAGCTCTGCACATTTTATGTATATATATATATATANCCCAGATCCCTTTCTGTTTGGCTGCTCTCCAGCCACTCCGACCCCAGCCTGTAACCAGTGCAGAGTACAGGGGAAGAATGACCTCCCTGCTCCTGCTGGCCACACTATTCCTGATGCAGGCCATTTCATTGCAGAGCAGAAATTCTAGAGGGACAGAAAAACAAAACAAAACAAACAACCCTTTCTAGTGCACAGGATTTCTTATTTTAGTTTCAAACTCCAGGCTTCTCTCAGTCACCTGTCTGTGCAGCTCAGCCACCATGACACTGGAGGTCAACTCCAGTGGAGAAATGGCTTAATAAATAATATGTATGAGGCCAGATGAAGAATTTGAAACTGGCTCCCAGAGAGAGACCGAGAGAGACTCTCCAAGCCTGAGTGTCTTATCTATGTTTTGTGTTCTTAGTCTTATACATCTCAGCAAGCCTATGAGTGAAGTAGACATCACCATTGTTTTCCTTTCACAGCCTATAGCATAATTTTCTCCATTAAAATATTCCAATTAGCCACAAACCAGCACAGGATGGCCTGAATGAGGCCAGATGAAGAATTTGAAACATTTGGGATGGCCTTAAACTTAAGTTTGAATAAAAACATGAATTAGAGGATGATGTGCTTGGCAGGGGAGTTGGACTCAATGATCTTTGTGGAGGTCCCTTCCAACCTCTAAGGTTCTGTGATTCTGTGAATACTGGCTGCCCTGTAATAAAGTGTATTTCTCTGTTCTAACACCACCATTCAACCTGGTTCCAATCCAGCATTTCTAAGGTCATTATGTAGATTTCTGGCAGCTGCTGAAGCATCATCCAGTAGAGGAACTCTCTGGTGATTTCTCATGTGTTATAAAGATTTGGGTGTAGCAGCCACCTGCACAGAATGGCATGTTGCATTTTGGATCGGTGTTTTCTGATCAAAGTCACAGAACCTTAGAGGTTGGAGGGGATCTCCAGAGATCATCGAGTCCAACCTGCTTGCCAAGGCAGGATGCCCTAGGGTAGTTTGCACAAGAATGCATTCAGGTGGGCCTTGAAAGTTTCCAGAGAAGGAGACTCCACAACCTCTCTGGGCAGCCTGCTCCAGGGCTCTGGCACCCTCACTGTAAGGTTGCTCCTCATGTTAGGGTGAAATCTTCTCTGTTCCAGTTCATAGCTGTTGCTTCTTGTCTTATTGCTGCTGACCAGTGAAAAGAGCTTGGCCCCAGCCATTTGACACCCACCCCTCAGATATTAGTGCACACTGATCAGATCTCCTCTCAGCCTTCTCTTCTCCAGACTAAACAGCCCCAGGGCTCTCAGTCTCTCTCCATAGGGGAGATGCTCAAGTCCCCTCCAGTCATCCTCCTGGCTCTCTGCTGGACTCTTTCCAGCAGGTCCTTATCTCTCCTGAACTGGGGAGCCCAAAATTGGACACAGTATTCCAGGTGTGGTCTCACTAGGGCCTACTCACTAGAGTAGAAGACTCTACCCTGTACTCTGATGTACGGACTCCTTGATCTGGTCTGTGAAGATTAATAATGTAGAGACTGGGAAACTGTGGAGCACAAAAGGAAGAAAACTACATTGATTACTTTCATTTGCCAATGGAAATCAACTTTTTCCTTTCTGTTAAGAAACAGTGGCAGTGGATGCAACATAAGGAGGTGTTATGTACATACCCTGCGCCCTGCAGGTGTGCGCAGTCATTTGGAGTGAGAGCGTACAGCAAATCTTTCATTTATGGAAGAAAGCTCCTACTTACACAAACCTATTCAACAAAATATCCTCTAGCAGGTGCAAAGAAACCTGTTTTCAAATAGATTTTTCATCTTTTTAAGCAACGTTAGCTGGCACCTGTGTGTGTAAGGAAACAAGCTGCAGTGCCCATGGGGAGCTGATGCAACATCTTGAGATTATAATTGGCCTTTACAGGAGACTTTGCTTAAAAAAATATATTTACCCAATGTCAGTTTAATACTTCTTGCTTAAAAGAGCCTGGGTTCTGGGTACAACCAAAGACAGTGGTGTTTAATTGGGTTAGGGAGATTTTTAAACATACCTGTGACAGGAGTACAGTAGAGTCTGGCCAGACAGCATGGAGACAGCAGGGTCATGCATTGTGCTGAGAAGCAAACAGCCTCTTCTGCTCTACACTTACGATCTGGGGCTGAGCTGGGGCTCATTTAGCTCCTGATCCAGCAGTGCTTTTGAAACTAGGTCCTGTGAGCTAATTCCCATCTGAGCGCTGGAAAGTTTAGTTTGTATTGGCAATGCTGGCTCTAAAAGGTAAACTTGTGTGTCCTGCCTGCTTTAATAAAAAGGACCTGTCTGTATGCATGTAACCATCCCAGCTTCTTCAGAGCCTTTCAGTTCCTTGGATGACACTGGCTGAATGCCAGGCCTCTGCTGCCCAACGACCCTGTGGCTAAACCCACAGGAGAGGCTGGAGCGCCTCGCAGTGTTGATAAAGCCAGTTCTGCTGAAACATCCAGAATTTGATCTTTAATCAAAACATCATTGAGCTGGGCCAAAAATACTGTTAGCTATTTCCAGCCTTATTCCTAATATGCACACAATGAAGTGGAGCATTCTGTTAAAAAAAGGTTTTCACCCATGAGAAAGGATTTATTCTGGGCAGAGCCTGTTCTTGTCGTTGTATCCATTTTCTGTTTTGAACATTTGATCCTGCAGAGGCCCTGGCTCATGCTCATCACCACCTTTGACTGTCAAGTTTTGATTATCTAATGAAATTTTTTAAACCCCACATTTTTTTCCTCAATCTTAAAGCCATTGCTAGCATGCAGTTTGGCACTCCCACTGGAAGGGCACCAGATATGAGTTTGGGAGCCTTCAGCTCTTCCAGATGCCAAGCTGGACACAGTGCTTAGTCTTTCTTTCTTTGTGCCCTGCCAGGAAAGGAGGGAACATTGCATCATCACAGGCAGCATTTCCCAGGCATCCAGGCAGGTTGGTTAGAGATTTTGCAGTCTGGCATTAGTGACTGCCACTGTGACTCAGAGCAGCTGTGCCTCCAGCACTGTAATTACCTATTCAGGTGCTCAAATATACATTTCTAGGTGCACACCAGAGATGAGTCCATGTGTGCTCCTTGATACAATATGCAAACATAATTTGATTCAAATGAAAAGGAGGAAGGGGAGAGGGACAGCAATTCACACAGGTGAAAATGAGTGGGACAAATCAAGAGAAGTGAGTGATATCAGTGTTTCTAGGCCTTTCAGCCAGCCAGTGTGTGTGGAAATGATGGAGCACAGCCCTACGAAGAGTGGCTAAGGGAGCTGGGGTTGTTCAGCCTGGAGAGGAGGAGGCTCAAGTGAGACCTTATTGCTCTCTACAACTACCTGAAAGGAGGTTGTAACCAGGCAGGGGTTGGTCTCTTCTCCCAGGCACACAGTGGCAGAGTGAGAGGACACAGTCTAAGCTGGACCAGGGCAGGTTTAGGCTGGATATTAGGAAGTTCTTCAAAGCAAGAGTGATTGGCATTGGAATGGGCTGCTCCCAGAGGTGGTGGAGTCACCATCCCTTGAGACGTTTAAAAGGAGGCTGGATGAGGCACTTAGTGCCATGGTTTAGTTAATTAGAGAGTTAGGTGATAGGCTGGACTCGATGATCTCAGAGGTCTTTTCCAACCTGGTTAATTCTGTGATTCTGTGTGCACTGTGAATCCCAGGAGCATGCAGCTTACTAGTAATCATTAATAACCTCCTTTGTTCCTCCTCACAATGTCAGTTTGGGACATTCCAACTGGATATGCACCTTGGATAAGGAGAGCATCATGTAGTGTAGTGGTCCTGTAAACTCCTTGGACAAATAATTACTGTGGCTTCTTGTCAGTAAACCAAAGAGAGAGGAAAAGGAACTTCCACGGTTAGGAGATGCTAATCTTCATGCAAATATTTCTTTCTTCTCACAGAATCACAGAACCTTAGAGGTTGAAAGTGACCTCCAGAGATCATTGAGTCCAAACCCCCTGCCAAGGCAGGATCCCCTAGGGTAGTCCAATCAGGAAAGTGTCCAGGCAGGCTTTGAAAGTCTCCAGAGAAGGAGACTCCACAACCTCTCTGGGCAGCCTGTTCCAGGGCTCTGTCACCCTCACTGTAAAGAAGTTGCTCCTCATGTTGAGGTGAAACCTTCTGTGTTCCAGTTTGTAGCTGTTGCTCCTCATCTTATTGCAGTTGACCACCAAGAAGAGATTGTCCCCAGCCACTTGACACCCACCCCTCAGATATGTGTACACGTTGATCAGATCTCCTCTTAGCCTTCTCTTCTACAGACTAAACAGCTCCAGGTTTCTCAGTCTCTCTTCCCTGCTTCTCTTCACTCCCTCCCTCCCACTTTCCAATGGTAAGACTCTTCAGTTGGCCAGGAAAAGTGGTTATTTGGGAATAGAGGTGCTGCATTATGTTATGGTTTTGTTTGTTGTTGTTTTGGTTTCTTTCTTTTTTTTTTTTTAAATAAATGTCTATGTAATTTCACAATTAGCCTACAGCAAAAATTAGCCCTTCATGTAGATACACACACACACAAAAAAAAAAGAAAAACATAGACTGTTTTTGCTGGGACTGTAGTAAACATTTCTAAAACAGACGTAGCCTGAGGTGAAGCTATTCTTGTGCTTGCGTTTAGAAAGGAAGGGATAAAATATTGTGAAATGAATCACTCCTGAGTGGATTAATACTGTAAATGCCTGTTAAAAACACAGTCTCTGATTGCGTGGGCAGATGGTGCATCCTACTATAGAACATCACTCTCTGTCAAAATGAAGTGCAATTTAATTGACAGGCATTTTCAAATCCACAGTAATACGCCTTACAGTGAGTGAGTCGGAGCCTGACACTGTAGCTCATGTTCTTAGGAGTAATATTGACTTGCCAGAGTAGTCTTACTGGTTTCACCTTTACCAGCTTTAAACTAGGGGGAAAATAAAGAATATCCTTGGCTAAGTTTTTATCTTTGTTAAGATGACACATTCTCTTCACCCATTCAAGAAATACCATCCTCTGTTATCACCCTCTCAAGGTCTTCAAGTACCTACATGGGGAAGAGATTTCTGATGGAAGAAGGGTCTTTAATCTAGCAGAAAAAGGCATAATGAGATCCAGTGATTGAAAGCTGAAGTTAGACAAATTCAAACTATCTTATCTAGGAGCTTGGTAGATTCCCCATCACTTTTGAAGTCTTTAAGAAGATATCCAGTCTTGATGTAAAAGATATGCTCTAGATCAAACGGAAGTTATGGGTTTGATGCGAAAATTATTGGGTGAGGTTCTGCAGTCTGTGTTATGCAGGAGGTCAGGCGAGGGAATCATAATAGTCCCTTCTGGCTTTAAAATCTGTGAAGCCCAAACACTACTTCAATAAGGAAAAAGCAAGCCACCCTGACGACCTCTTCTGCCCACAGAACTTTAATTTTGGAAACAGAGGCTGGTTAAAGCAGTTCATCAGCCTTACCTGGACTCTGCTTAGCGGAGTATTCGTAACACCTAAGGTTCTTTCAAAGAAAGAAATTTGAAAACAGCCTGGTTTCTCTTTAATAAAAGTAGTTTGAAAATGCTGACTGGTTTCTCAACCAGCACAAGGCTATTTCTTTTTAAATAGAACTTTTTTTTTTCTTCTTCTTCTTTTTTTTTTTTTAATTTTAAATTTTTACAGCAAATCCTTTACATCGTTTATCCTAATTTTCAGCATCTGTTTCTTTGATGCTCATTATGACATATTCCAGTGAATGAAGACAAATTGAACTAGCCAGGTAAGATTCCTATTTTTAACAGCATCTGTGTAGCTGATAAGTGGGTAATAATTAATATTTAGTATTAATTTTCTTTTCCCTGCTTTTCTATTATGTAGCTAAGTTAAGAAACCTCTTTCAAACTCAGTCTGAACTAGAACAGCTTTTACAGCTTTATCTTGAATCTTGGGTGATTTTCCTTAAAGTCATGTAAATATATGAAAACCTGGACATTTCATTTAAAAAATATATATATAATCATGGTGGTTGCCAGTGACATTTGGAAACATGATATAAGTAGCATCTCCTCAAAAGACCTAAGCAAATAGCTAAGTAAACAAACACCTCCATTTCCTTTTTCATCTTAGACTTTTAAAGCAAACCCCCTGATTTTGGAATTTAAACATTTGGAGTTGGTAATCCTCAGGTGTGCTGGGACTGAACTTGGCCCATGTGGAAGGAAAAGCTGACAGGGGGAGAAAGACCCAGTGGTAAGGGCTTAAAAATCCTTATTTTTCATAAATACATCCTCAAAATTCAACTGCTGGCAAAATGTGAAGGTGGGAACATGAGGTGAACATTTGGAGGTGCTGATGGCATGGTCCAAGCAGAGGGACTTTGTGTGGCTTCTCCAGATAACATCTTTCCCTTCTGTAGCAGTTTAGAGGGTGGCTGCTCAATCAGCCCTTTGAGCTGTGCTGGCTGTTTGGATGTGGACACAGTAATACACACCACGGTGCTGCCCCTGCTTCTTCTTTTACCAGTAGTGAATGTTCATTGCAGCAGCAGCCAGATGTTTCCTTCAGCAGTGGCATTAAAAAGGATAAAACCAGTTTGCTGTGACACAAAGATGTTTTATTCATGTGGGGCTGCTGCCATGCTTCATACAGATTTTGGCCATGGGGTTTGTCACCTACGCTTATACCAGAAGTGCCCAGGTGGAAGGGTGCAAGGGTGCCAAGAAAGTCCTGGCACTTCTGGGAGCTATCACCAGCTAAAGAGGGAGTTATCAGGGACAGAGGAGGCTGGATGGGTTGGAAGGGAGTGAGAAGAGGACTGTCCACATAGCAGGGCTGGAAAACTGGCACCTTCTGGGTTGGCACAGAAAAGTGTGGGCGGGTACTAGGGGATCAATGGCAGCTGTGGGAACTGGCATTGGACAGCTCCTGTACATTTCCTGCAGCCTGCCTGATCCCTGAGTGGTCATTTCATAGCCAAAATGGGATGGACATGCCAGCCTGGGATGGAAGAGGAACATCTGCATAGCTAGGTCACAGCATGAGTCGTGAAGAAATCTGATCCTCAACTTTCCTCTGCCTGAGGNGATGCAACCCAGCACTCAGTTGCTGTCTGGGCTGCATGCGCACACTGCAGGCTCATGTTGAGCTTTTCATCACCCCAGACCCCCAGGTCCTTTTCGTCAGGGCTGCTCTCCAGACATTCACCACCCAGCCTGTACTTGTGCTTGGGATTGTGCCTACCCAGGTGCAGGACCTTATACTTGGCCTTGTTGAATTTCATGAGGTTGGCCTGGGCACACCTCTGCAGCCTGTCCAGGTCCCTCTGGATGGCATCCCTGCCCTCTAGCAAGTTGACTGTGCCACACAGCTTGGTGTCATCTACAAACCTGCTGAGGGTGCACTGATTCCTCTGTCCAGGTCACTGACAAAGATGCTAAACAGCACTGGTCCCAGCACTGACATGAATGCTGTCATTCATGCACACCTCATGCAGATGGGAGCTCAACATTTTTCCAGAGGGATTTCTCTGCTTGGAGACTGTCTCAAGCCTTGGACTGTCTGTCATGCCTTTTTTTTTTTTTTTTTTGGAAGAGTAACAGTATGGATCAGCAGCAAGGTGGGCAGAAACTCAGGGCTTAAATATGCTTAAATGACCATGTGGACCAGCTCCCACTGATAGCAGCAGGGTCCACAAACAGGCTGCAGCGCAGAAGGCATGTGAAAAATGACAACAAAATGTAAAAGCCTCTTTAAAATCTCCAGTCCTTAAAGAGTCATAGACACCCCACAGGCTCTTCAGCTCTGTTCCGTTGTCATCTCACTCCAAACTGTCACAAGATGTCAGTGTTTTCAGACACTCCTGCTATGGCTGAGCAAACAGCCTCTCCACACCGTCTGGCTGACTTTCAATGCCGTAAAATTCAGCCATAAAATTGAGCCATAAGGTTCACAGCGGAGTGGCAACACCACAGAGAAACTCGGCATAGGGATGGCGTCCGACTATCAGTCCCTGGCAAGGGGATCAAGGCACAGTTGCTGTTTCCCTTTGGCCCCAGGGACAGCTCTAGGGCATCCAGCACTTGAGCTGATGTGGGTGAGTCTTGTTTGGTGTCAGCATGGAAGTCCTCAGAGCGTAAATGCAGCAGGATGAACCAAGAAGAGGACACGTGGCAAAGCAGCAGACAACTTTGTCTCTTAGTATGTGGTTTGACTTGTGCTAAAGGATTGCCCATATAAGGGGGATTCTAGAGGCTCAGAGGCTGTACTTCTGTTGCAGCCTCTCCCATGCTGGCATTGTGACAGACAGGGGACACTGCTCTAGAGCCCTACTTGCTCCTATCAGGCACCATGCAATGGCCAGAAAAGATGTGGATGGGAAAGGCTGCAGCTGAGACTGTTGATCACACAGAATGACACAGAAACATTCAGATTGGAAAAAACCCTCAGGATCACCAAGTCCAACCTATAACCCTTACTCCATAAGGTTCACCTTAAACCATAGCCCTAAGCACCACATCCAAACAACCCTTAAACACATCCAGGGTGGGTGACTTCACCACCTCCCTGGGCAACTCATTCCAGTCCCTGACCACTCTCTCAGTGAAAACCTTTTTCCTAATGTCCAATCTAAACCTACTCAGGCTCAGCTTCAGACCATTCCCCCTTGTTCTGTCTCCAATTACCTGGAGAAGAGATCAGCAACAACCTCTCCACAATGTCCCTTCAGGTAGTTGTAGACAGTGATATGGTCTCCCTTCAGCCTTCTCTTCCTCAAACCAAACGGCCCCAGCTCCTTCAGTCACTCCTCATAAGATTTATTCTCTAGGTCCTGATGTGACATTATCCAGCAAGATGGTACTAGGGCAGGTCTTGGGGCTAACGTGTTAGGGTTGGTGCAGTCCCAATTTTGAACTAGAGCTTGCTTCTTCTTCTTTTCTTCTTTTCTTCTTTTCTTCTTTTCTTCTTTTCTTCTTTTCTTCTTTTCTTCTTTTCTTCTTTTCTTCTTTTCTTCTTTTCTTCTTTTCTTCTTTTCTCTTTCTCCTTCTTCCCCCTGAAAATTTGTGTTGTGCAATGAGAAGTTTCTTTTAGTTTGCAAATTCATTAATCTCAGCTTTGCCTGCATGGCACACCAGGAAAGATGACTCTGTTGGGTAGTTCAATATCCTGCCTATTAGTATTTGCTAAAGTCCCATTACATCCAGATCCCTCTTCACTTTTATACACATATCACAGTATCACAGTATAGCAAGGTTGGAAGAGACCTCAAAGATCATCAAGTCCAACCCACTACCACAGACCTCAAGACTAGACCATGGCACCAAGTGCCACGTCCAAACGTGCCTTGAACACCTCCAGGGACGGCGACTCCACCACCTCCCTGGGCAGCCCATTCCAGTGGGGAATGACTCTCTCAGTGAAGAACTTTCTCCTCACCTCGAGCCTAAACTTCCCCTGGCACAGCTTGAGACTGAGTCCTCTTGTTCTGGTGCTGGTTGCTTGAGAGAAGAAAGCAACCTCCTCCTGGCCACAAGCACCCTTCAGGTAGTTGTAGACAGCAATAAGGTCTCCCCTGAGCAACATAGAAGGATTTGCAGGGACCTTAGTGTCATTTGTTCTCTCCAGCAAATACAGCATATGTAGTTTCCTATCCACTGTTGATCCTGCTACTTTGGGCTACTTTGGAGGTTAAAAAACCAGAGAAGCCTTGTGATGAGAGCCCTGGACCTTATCCTTCCAGTGCTTGTAATACCTACCAAAAGGAAAGTCAACTTCTCAAATTTAAGAGGACCTTATTGTGAAAGGTATCTACATTTACAGAGCTGTCTTCAAGGTCCCTGTAAAACTAATGCATGAGTTATAAAATCAATGTAGGATCTCACTTTGAAAGGTCTGAATTGCCCTTTTGGGGAGTTTCTGCCATTACCTAAATAAGAAGAATGATATCTCTAGTAAGTAACTGCTAGGATCCACCAATTGATTAACACTTACATCCCCTTATCCCACTGGACCTTTCTGGCAATATTCAGTGACCCCTCCAATGGAGACAAATGGTGGTGTATAAAATTTTTTTTCCACATCTTCTTTAGGGGAGATTTGTCAGTACATAAAGTACATCAGGCATAAAGTTTGGGATGTTTTTTTTAAGCGATCTTTGCGGAGTCTGCCTGTGAATCCATGAAAATCAGTGTGATTCCAGGTAGAGATACAGCCAACAAACACAGTCCCATCACATAGAAAGCTGCTGGGAAGACAAACAGGTCACAGGAATGTTTGCGACTGAAATAAATCCATCCGAGATGAGCCTTTTGTGTTAATTCCAAGGTATTAATTTCAGAGAGATGCTCTAGGTTGGATGTTTCTGTATGAGAGAACAGCTGATTTACACCGTGATTGTTTGCCACCAGGCTGTCCTGCTGCCTCACAAGTTGCACCCTTTACTGCCATCCCAAGGTTAGGATTTGATTTCCCTTGAAAAAGGAGCTTGTGTTCACATTCCCCATCCACCTGTGTTGCCTCAATACAGCATTGTATGTTTTTCTGGCTTTTTTTTCTTTTTTCCCCTCCCCACTCCCCTGAATTTGCTCTCATTGAGTTGCACGAAGGGAAAAAATATTAAAAAAAAAAAAAAAAAAGGGGAAAAAAAAAAAAGAAAAAAAAAAAAAGAAAAAAAAAAAAAAAAAAAAAAAAAAAAAAAAAAGGAAAAAAAAAAAAGCCAACCTCCTACTAAGAGGACTAAGACCTGGGGAGCCAGCGAAGAGGAGAGGCCGTTGCCTCTAAAGTTCAGAAATAAAAAAAAGGACTTGTTCTTTTGAGCTTGCTGTTCCCTGATGTGACACTGTGATCAGTATCAAATGCTTGGTGGCAAGGATTTTTGTCGAGCTTTCCCAGCTAAAATAGATTTAACCTACCAGTTGCTCTTTGTGGGTTTAACAATGTGTGTGACAATAAAGGGCTGCTGCCGCTGCATTGTTAATACATGAATAGTCCTGGTTCTCTCTATTTACTATTGTGCTGCTGCTGATTTCCAGGAAGGAGTGTTTGGCTCTGGCTATTGACACAGGTCCTGTTTTGTGGAGGGAGCTGAAGCAGCCCCTCAGTGATTAGCTGACGCCAAGGTGTAGACAGGAATTAATTACAATTAAGGAAAGCACCCAATTGCCTTTGAACTGCTCTCTGGGCTTGCTTCCCTCTTCAGAGCTGGTGCACCTGGATTTTGTGCTTTGCCATCAGCACCTCTGGATGCAAGGAGTTCACCCCATAGGCACGAAACTTGCAAGAAGCCAAAAGAAGAATTCTGCTCCTTGGTAGTGATTTGTGTTCTCTTCTTGGCTGGGGCTAACCAATAGTGCAATGGACAAGAATAAGAGGCAATAAGAATGACATGGACGCACTCTGGCCTCCTGAAAAAGCACAGTCAGATGGGCCTGAACAAGTAGGGAGCTGTGAATGTCACTCCAGAGGCTCCTGGTGACTCCTGTTCATGCCATTTATTTTCCTATTATGTCACACATCATCATGAGCAACCTGCTGGGATTGGGATGCCTAGGGCAGGATGTTGAAGGCAGAATGTCTGGGCAGGGTGAAGCAGGGTGCTGGGAACATCCCTGTGGGTCCAGCATGGACTGATTGACTCCTGCACCACCTTGGAAGCATATCCCCATCATTGTGCCCTGCTTCACACACCCAAAATACCCTTGAAGTGGTGCTGAACTTTGTCCAGCCCCATGAATGTCCCTCCAGGAGCAAATCTCAGCGATGCCTTTGCTCCAACAAGCCTAAGGAAGCCCTTCTGGGCCATGCCCTGGATGGGAGCCTAATCCAGCTCTTCCCTGGGTGGCAAGAGCCTCCATCAGTCTCACATGATCTGGTATTGGCCACCCAAGTGGGAAAGGAAAGTTACTCTCAGGTGCTGGAATTGAAAAAGGGAAAAACCCCAAAAGGTCAAACGCCCTTCAGTCCTGGAGGCAATCTTTGCCAGTATTTGTCTCGGTTTCATTTCCTTGCCAATCAGACACTTATTATTAAATCAGAGCTGCTGGGGAAATGGAGTTAAATTAAGGGAGATCAGAGGCAGGAACGGAAGCAGTGTCTATATAAATATCTGCCTATCTTATATAGAGTACTGTAGTTAATCAATCCAGAGAACAAAGAGCTTGGCTTGAACTAAGAAACAGCCCCAGCCAAGTTAAGGATCCCTGCTGCGGTAAGCAAGCAAACAGCGCTATCGACAAGGAAAATGTTTCTAAAGGCCTCTCTCCCACTGAAGGAGTTGAAAAACAAGGGTTTTTCAGCCCCTGGGGCAAGCACCAGTCCCCCAGTTCTTTGGATGAGGGCTCCTCTGAAGGTTAGCAAGCGCAGGAGCCAGATGAGGGGACAGCAGCTTCTCTTAACTGAGGCAAAAAACTTATTGATTATACGTTCAATAAAAGGTCAAAACTCCCTTTGAGGGTCACCACAGTTGTGGTAAAGCTCTTCCTAGCCCCAGCCCCTCTCCCTGTCTGTTGAGTGTTTTGTGCCAGTCTCTCCAGGTGGACACCTAGGGTAAAAGTGAGCTGCAAATGAGCTAATCATCATTAATGTGTCGGTAGAACCTGCCAGCCTGACATCCCTCCTAATGGCTGACAAATGTCAGGGTGACTTGTATGCTTTTTTTGTTAATTGAATTGGTTAATTAGGTCCCAGAGGCCTGGCTGCTAATTGTGAGCTGCAGTGGAATACATTGTGGTGGTGGGTTTTTTTTTTTCTTTAAAAAAAAAAAAGCCACAACAACAACAACAAAAAACCCAAACTCAAACCTCCCCATAAAATTCGATGCAAGGAAGTTAAAACAAAAGGGAATGGGGAGGGGGGAGTAGCACACCCCCCTCGAACTCTCTCACTCACACACACAGACACACACAAAACCTCCTTTGTGTTCTTTACAATCTGTAGTTACCTTCGCTTAATTTCTGACCTGCCACATGCTACTACCTTCTTGATGTGTTTTTAAAAGGAGGGTTAGAGAAATTCCAAATCTGCC
>WBNM01043332.1:24395-57890 GCA_013399055.1 Ramphastos sulfuratus | reverse complement strand
TTTTTTTTTTTTTTTTTTAAAGTTAAATACTCCCTCCGGTTTGCCATGCATAGAAAGTGAAGAGATGATAGCAACTTCCCACCAAGAAAAGGCAATTAATCATTATATTTTGCACTTCTATAGCAGCTTTCATCCCCTGATCTCAAAGCGCTTTGTGAAATTATTGTATTAAGTCTCCTGCCAAGCCCTGGCGAGGGTGGCAGTGTACCAGCAAACTCCTTGGGGCCAAGGTGGTCTTAATCTGCATCTGCTGAAGTGTGCCAAGGACACTAATAAACTTTATAAAAAAAAAAAAAAAAATTCTAGTCTACCTGTTTCAGGGAGGGGTACACAAGAAGCACTGTGAGTGCTCAGGGCCTTCCTGCAGCCATACAGCCCAAGAGCTGGAGGGAACATCTCCAACCACCTTCCTCTAGTCTCAGCATTCCTGTTTTTTTCTGTAGTAACATCCTCAGCTGGCAGTTACATGCAGAAAGATCTCTGGCATTGCAGTAATTAAATGTATTAGAGCTAGAGATGTTCCAAGAACCAGATTTTCCACCATGCAAAACACCCTACAGTGTTCATTCTGTCCTAAAACAAAAAAAACCCTTGAGAATTCAAACGTTTATTTCCAGTCAAAAGTTGAAACACAAAAGCCTAAGAACTTGAAACATCTTTTTCATAACCCCTTTGCACTTTTTCATTTGCACTTTGCAGTGTAACAGGCTCCCCAGAGAGGTTGTGGGGGTCTCCTTCTCTGGAGACTTTCAAGACTCATCTGGATGCATTCCTGCACTAGATTCTATAGTCCTGCTCTGGCAGGGGGAGTGGACTCTATGATCTATGGAGGTCCCTTCTAATCCCTAACATCCTGTGATCCTGTGATGTTTCAGCATTGTAAACTTCTCCATTCACTTCCACCTTCCTAAAAGGAAACTTATTTTTATTTCAAAAATCAAAACTATTTCTTATGAATCAAATAAGAGGGATTTTGTTACAGGGGTCTGCATTATTTTTTTTTTTTTAATCAGATCACAGAATCGATCAGGTTGGACCTTTGAGGTCAAGTCTAACCTATCACCCAACATTATCTAATCAACCAAATCATGTCACCAGGTGCCACATCCAGTCTCTTTTTAAACTGTTTCAGAGACAGGGACTCCACCACCTCCCCGAGCAGCCCATTCCAAAGGCCAACACTCTTTCTGCAAACAAATTCTTCCTAACATCCAGCCTAAACCTCCCCTGGCACAGCTTGAGGTGCTTCTCTCCACAACTGGTTTGTGCAATTTTAAAACAACACATCAGAATCCATACATTTCCTGAGAGAAGGAAAAGAGGTCCAATTAACCTGCAATGACTATCACTCCTACAACACCCTCTTCCTGAGCTGATACTGGCATTGGAGGCTTAGCTGCTTGCCCATTTCCATGTACATTCTGGACTGTTGGGATTTTTAATTCCTGTCTTTTAGCAGAGGGATCTCATTGACTCAGAAAGTCAAGTAGTTGATGGCTAATTTTATTTCTGCTGCAGACTTGTTGCTGCAACACAAGTCAGTTTACCTCAGTTTCTCCCCTTAGCTGGCGAGTGTTCCCATCCCCAGGAGCACCTTGGTGCTCCTCAACTGCCTCCCTGCCATCCAGGCACATACCCTTGCTCCCCATCTCTTTCCTCACCCCAAATTCTTACAGACAGCTCAGGGCTGTCATAAGGGGCAGCCTGTAGATGCTGGGATTGTACTTGGCATCCCTCAGGTGAAGATAAAATACGACAATTATCCCACTTGCTTCCCCATACCCCTTTCTGTAGGATAGAAAAGTTGCCTTGTGAGTTAAAATAAATTGCCTCATGCTCCCCACTGAAAGCATTTTGACTTTGTCTTGAATTGCGTATTCCAGTAGTCATTATACTTCAGCTGCTTCTTCTTCTTCTTCTTCTTAGCATATGACATATATAGCAGTTCAAAAGTTGCAGCGAGCTGCTGCCAGGTCACATTCAAAGGAAAGTATCTGGGAAGCTGGCAGCTAAAAGTATCTGATAAGTTGGCACTGTTACTGCTCAGCGGGAAGAGGGAGAAGTGAAGGAAGGAAGGGGAGGGGGAGCCAGGCATGGGGGAGCAGGGAAGGGGAGAGATTCAAAGGGCTTTTGTTTCTGGATCAGATTCTTCCAGACTCTGAAACTTTTGCAGAGATGTATGTGCCAGGGACTTTTTTGCCCCCCCTCTTCTCTTCCTCCTCTCCATAGTTTAATGCATTAAAATAACCTATTAAAAGGCCTATATTTGCTTTCAAGCAGAATCTGAAAGGCGCTCAAGATGTCACTATTAAAAACGGCGCTGAGCTTTGCAGGCGAGGGGCTGTGGCTAGGAGAATAAAGCAGAGCTGATTAGCTGCTCCGACTTTGCCAGCCTTACAAAGGCTGTGGTGTGCCACAAGTTGCTAGAGAACAGATCAGCAGCTTCTCACCAGCCTGCCTGTATACAAGGGCGCGTCGCTTTCAAATCCAGCTTGGTTCTGCAAAGCCTGACGTTGGTCTGGCGTTCCCACGACGTCCCCACATTCCGCCCTTCCCCATGTCCTATACTCCCCCTTTTGTGCGTCATTTGGGAAGAATCAAAATCAAACTGTCACAAAAGTCTCTCTGAACCCAGAGAACAAAATACCCCCCTGGGAGGTTATGGAGGGTGTTTGATCCAAGGAGGCCATGGGAGGACCCCAATGCTGAAACTGCGGCTGTTGCCCTAAAAAGTTTGTTCCTGTCTACATAATTGTCAATGAATATTAGAACAAACAGACTGGGAAATGTCAGCAAATGCTGCAAATGGTCAAAAATATAAAGCCAAGGCACAGAGGTAATGAGAGGATTGAAACCCTCACATTCTGCATAGAAGTGATCTGCTCTGCACCTTTGAAATTAAGGAATGGAGTTAGCATCATGCAGTGCATCAATCTGACAACCCACCCCTGAGTAGTCATTGTCATTATACCACGGGTCACATGTGTTACAACTCTATCAATGTGTATGAACTTACTCCCAGTCTAACACTGGTCTAAGAAAATCAGGCCTAATTAGATTCTCCTTCTAATTAAATGCAATTTATTTTTATGCTTTGTGTTATGCTTCTGGCTTGCCCATACTATTGTCTGCAGATTATTAGAAATGTATTTATGGAAGATGTAACAACTGTGTAAGAGCTGTGTTTATAGCAAACATAGAATTAGCTACGCTTGTACCATTCCCAGCACAGCAGGGGCTTGGTCCCTGAATGCAGCTCGTGATGGGAGTACTCCACAAATAAATCGTAGGCACAGGCAAGCCTGATCTCATTTGCCTTGGTAGGGTAAGGTTGCATCACACAAAATCAGGCTTAGGCACTGTGTTCTATGTTTATGACTGCAGTTCTTCCTGAGAAAAACTCCCACCAGCCCTGACTAGTGACTGACTAACATCTGCAGCTTTGCTCTTTCAGAGATTCGCACACGCTTAACCTGGCATGTTAAAAACCGGGCCACTGACTGTAGCAGGCTACATTTAGAGTAACAAAATAAGCATGTGCCAGGCCCTGAAGGACTAGGATCCTGTGATATTTATACCTCTGGAAAACTGTCTTTTCTCCCTTCACCATTATGCCAACAGCTGAACAAGGTATCAGCAGAGGAGCAGGTTCGAGGAGCGGCAAGACTGCAGGAGAGGGCTCTCAGCAAGAGCTGTTGTCCATGCACCCACTCACCAGAACTTGTCAGTTATTTACACTTTCTTTTCAAGAAAGCAGTTTCTGAATGGTTCTTCCATGCCTTCTGAAGTCAATAGAATCAGTGGAAAATAGACCAATACCTCCCATAATTTCAATGTCAATCAATGGTAAAGTAGGTGCAGAGGAGCAAGCCAGGTCCTTTCTCCCTACTAGATAAATTATTTTAATCAAGAGAAGCACCTTTGCAGGTGGCTCAGGATGGATGAGATTCCAGAGCAGATTGTGGGAACGGTTACTCCCCTCCCAATGCACGTTCTTGAATAATCTGATTATTCTCATTAGCGCTCCATTCGGATGGCTACAACCAAAGGAAAGAAAGCAGGGGCGGGAGCGGGTAGTAAATCCTCCATAAATGAATATGATGAGGAGCTTTGCCCCCCCCCCTCCCCCCCCCAGAAAAAGAGTTTTCACCTTGGCTGCTCCATGAATATTGACTGCCTGCATATTGACAAGCCACCTGCTGGGGCTGCTTCAGCTATTGATAACCAATGCCATCACGTCTAAAGTTCAAAAACCAACAGGCGGCTTTCATGTTTGTAAACAGTATTGATCTGCATAAATCAGCTTGCCATTAGACTGCTGGATTAAACAAGGACGGAGACAGAACATTTGTGAGATTAAATCCGGAAGCAGTTAATTAAAAGCTGAGCGATAAACCCGAGCTGTAAACAGCAGCCAATTAATTCAAGTGTCTGTAGATCTATCGGCAGCCCTTCCCCGCACTGCTGGCCCTGCCCCGCACCATTCCTCTGTCCCCTCACCCATTGTCCACTCCCAGCATCCTGCCAAACTTTACCTGCTCTCCATACCTACAGCCAAGCCACTGCCGCAAAAGGGCTCTGAAAAATAATGTTGACATAGAGGGGCACTTCTTTTGTGAGGAGGAGGAGGAGGAGGAAGAGAAGGAGGAGGAGACAGAAGCCCACTGGGCTCAGCTTGCGCGTGCCATGCTTGTGTGTGGTAGTTTGAGGGATGCTGGGTGTCCCTTAACAAAGGGGTTTAAACAAAAATGGGTTTAAACTGGCAGAGGGAAGATTTAGACTGGATGTTAGGAGGAAGTTCTTTACAGTGAGGATGGTGAGGCACTGGAACAGATTGCCCAGGGAGGTCATGGATGTTCCCTCCCTGGAGGTGTTCAAGGCCAGGTTGGATGAGGCTTTGAGTAACCTGTACTAGTGGGAGGTGTCCCTGCCTATGGCAGGGGGTTGGAACTAGATGATCCTTGAGGTCCCTTCCAACCTTACCATTCTATGATTCTATAAAGTCATAGGGACCGAGGCTTATCCCAGGGGGATGGACCTGCTCATCCCAGGATATTGTAATATTGTTAGTCTATTCCATCTTCTGGTATCAGNCCCCCCCCCCTCCCCCTCCCAGAAAAAGAGTTTTCATCTTGGCTGCTCCATGAATATTGACTGCCTGCATATTGACAAGCCACCTGCTGGGGCTGCTTCAGCTATTGATAACCAATGCCATCACGTCTAAAGTTCAAAAACCAACAGGCGGCTTTCATGTTTGTAAACAGTATTGATCTGCATAAATCAGCTTGCCATTAGACTGCTGGATTAAACAAGGACGGAGACAGAACATTTGTGAGATTAAATCCGGAAGCAGTTAATTAAAAGCTGAGCGATAAACCCGAGCTGTAAACAGCAGCCAATTAATTCAAGTGTCTGTAGATCTATCGGCAGCCCTTCCCCGCACTGCTGGCCCTGCCCCGCACCATTCCTCTGTCCCCTCACCCATTGTCCACTCCCAGCATCCTGCCAAACTTTACCTGCTCTCCATACCTACAGCCAAGCCACTGCCGCAAAAGGGCTCTGAAAAATAATGTTGACATAGAGGGGCACTTCTTTTGTGAGGAGGAGGAGGAGGAGGAAGAGAAGGAGGAGGAGACAGAAGCCCACTGGGCTCAGCTTGCGCGTGCCATGCTTGTGTGTGGTAGTTTGAGGGATGCTGGGTGTCCCTTAACAAAGGGGTTTAAACAAAAATGGGTTTAAACTGGCAGAGGGAAGATTTAGACTGGATGTTAGGAGGAAGTTCTTTACAGTGAGGATGGTGAGGCACTGGAACAGATTGCCCAGGGAGGTCATGGATGTTCCCTCCCTGGAGGTGTTCAAGGCCAGGTTGGATGAGGCTTTGAGTAACCTGTACTAGTGGGAGGTGTCCCTGCCTATGGCAGGGGGTTGGAACTAGATGATCCTTGAGGTCCCTTCCAACCTTACCATTCTATGATTCTATAAAGTCATAGGGACCGAGGCTTATCCCAGGGGGATGGACCTGCTCATCCCAGGATATTGTAATATTGTTAGTCTATTCCATCTTCTGGTATCAGAGCTTAAAAGGCAGTGCCTGACTGGCCCCCTTCCCTTCTCTTCCCTGCCTTTTCCCCCTTCACTTCTCTCTGGGAACAACACACATTCCTTATCTCAGGGTTCACAGGGGAGATGGCCTCTAGCTGGCAGGAAATTGAGCTGCATCTCAAAGCCTGCCGAGGCCTTGTAGACCCCAGCTGGGGAGGGCAGTTTCAGCCTACCCTCAAGCTGACTGAGGGTGGAAGGGGTGGAGGATTCTAGAAGGATAGTCTGGGCTTAATGGGTTTTGTACTTAATGGTTTTTTTTATATGTGCTCTTGTAAATGGAATTTCTCTTTAAACTTCCAACCAGTGTGCAATATCCTCATTCTTACTCTTGGAAAGAGGAAGAGTCATTTCTGTCCTCTGGTCCAGGGTAGCTCATGGCCCCAAACTGGGACAGACCTCAGCTAGGTGTCCTGTAAGCAGTGGTTGTCTTGATCTGGGAGAGAACTCAGGGATTCCTGTGGTCTACATGTCTCTTCTAATGCCGGCCCCCACTTCATGGCCTCTGGGTCATCACTTTGATGCTTCACTGCAGTTTTCTCAGCTGCAAATGGAGATGACAAGGTGTTGGGATATATGTCCTCTTCAATTCAGCCATATTTTCCAGTGAAAAACAAAGCATTGTCTGCTTTTTACATAAACTGAAGATTTTCGAGGTATTACTCTTCCCTGGCAGTCTGCATCCTCTTCCCATCTTTCCCTTTTTTTTTTTTTTTCTTTTTTTTTCTTCCTTTCTAATGACAAAATGAGAAGAAGGAAAGAAGGAGAACATAAAAGCTGCTTAAAGGAAGGAAGAAAAGTTGACTTAACTACGGGCAAACAAACACATTCAGAAAAACAAATGCAAAAGCGATCTTAAATTTTCCCTTGAAAGGATTCCCACATTTTAAACCCAGTTCCATTAGCTACATGTCCTCAATCCACACCTTATAGAATTACAGTGAAGTTGGCTGCATTACAGATGATTTAATGGTTATTTTATACTACATGTGGGGAACTTGTAGGCTCTAGAAGGTCTATAACCTTGTGAGATTTATAGGGCCGTTGCCTTCACCACATTCGAGGAGGATGTGCAATCCCCTACCAACTCTGCTTTCAGAGGTGGGGAATTGGGGCACAAAAGTATTATGGAAAACTAAGAAACAAACTCCAGGCTCTCAAAACCTTGCCCAATACCATGACCGCTAAGCTATCGCTTGCCAGAGGTTTCTCTAGTGAGCAGTGTGATCTGTCAGCAGATCTGCACTATCCCCAGGGGCTACTCTGCTTGGATTTTTCTGCCCTGGTGCTCCCTCCAGTCTCCTGCTGGTTTTATTGAGGGGAACTGGATCCTGTAGTTGGAGGAAGACAGATGAACGTTTCTTACAATGGCTGGCTGTGCTCCTACGAATGGCGCCAGTGGGTTATAACTGACAACAGCAGATGACAGAAACACCTTAACTTCCCCAAGGGTGCAGTTGTGGTGGTTCCAAGGCCAAGGCTGAGGTAACACAGATGGCTCCAGAAGTGTGGTGTGCTCTGCTAGGTAAAATACCTGTAGTTTAGAGCCTCCATCTATTTTTTCAGGTTTAATCTGGAGTTACAATGAACCACTCCCCTTGGATTATTCCACTTACACTGTTTTCTCTCATGAGAAGAATACAAGAAAAACCATCTGACGAGCAGTGCTGGAAATTAAATGCCTGTCACTCGTGAGTTTTTTTGCAACAGTGTTCCAATATCATGTCCTGGGTCCTCTGCTCCAGGCAAGATCAGACAATGACAAGAGAATCATAAGCAAAATATTTTTGTGTGCCACCACTTTCTAGGGACGGCAGCTGTCTAATAAGTGCATAAGCAAATAACATACAAAAGGAAGATGGCACAGAATGAAGAGTGAGGGTCCTCTCTTTGAAGACCAGCATCAGAAAATGGTATTATCACATCAATGGTTTCAGGATGGTGAGCCACAGACATTTAGGAGACCATGAACCTACCCCAAGAGGTGGATTTTTATAGTAAATTGACAGGCACCAGTACAGGTTGGGGGATACCCTGCTGGAAAGCAGTTCCATGGAGCCCTGGCGGACAGCAAGTTCTGCATGGGCCAGCAATGTGCCCTTACAGCCAAGAGAGCCCATGGCATCCTGGGCTGCATCGGGAAAAGGGTGTCCAGCAGGTCTAGGGAGGTTCTTCTCCCCCTCTACTCTGCCCTGGTGAGACCACACCTGGAATACTGTGTCAAATTTTGGGATCCCCAGTTCAAGAGAGACAGGAACCTGCTGTAGAGTCCAGTGGAGAGCCACGAGGATGATCTGGGGACTTGAGCATCTCCTCTATGAAGAGAGACTGTGAGCCCTGGGGCTGTTCAGCCTGGAAAAGAGAAGACTGAGAGGGGATCTGATCAACCTACACAAATATCTGAGGGGTGGGTGTCAAGCGGCTGGGGCCAATCTCTTTTTGATGGTCAGCATCAATAAGACAAGGAGCAACAGCTACAAAGTGGAACAGAGAAGGTTCTACCTCAACATGAGGAGGAATTTCTTTATAGTGATGGTAATGGAGCCCTGGAACAGGCTTCCCAGAGAGGTTGTGGCGTCTCCTTCTGTGGAGACTTTCCAAACCCACCTGGATACATTCCTGTGTGAACTCCCCTGGGGGATCCTGCCTTGGCAGGGGGGTTGGACTCAATAATCTCTGGGAGTTCCTTCCCCCCTCTAAGGTTCTGTGATTCTGTAATTTTCCTTGGCTTTGGGAAACACCTGGCTTTAGTAAGCAGTGCTCATACTCACAGCAGCTCACCAGGTTTGCTGCAGTGATGTGAGCCAAACCAAAGCAAATCAATCCAAACCAAAAAAGAAATCCTTTCTTTGTGGAAAGTTGCTAACTGCAAAACCGCAGCACAATGCCAGGGTGCTTCACTGGCATAGTCGAGGAACTGCGAGCAGGAAGGAGGTGCCATGAAAAGGAGCAGAGTGAGTCTGATGGAGTAGATGCAACTGCCTTCAACAATTTTGAATGTGAGTTTTGCTACTACTGCTGATTTGTATGAATGCTCTTTGTGCAGGGTAGTGATGCCAGAGCTGCCAAACCTCCGGCTATCAGCATGGGTGCTGATAACTCTGGTGCTCACTATCACAAAGTACACCAGTCTGGGGCAACTATCAAAGCTAAAGGAACATGAACAGTAAAAACTCCACAACTTTCCTTACAATTTGACTTTGCCTTTTTACCTTCTCTGTTTTCAAGAAAGTTCCTGAATTCTTCATCAATCCCTCCCCGCATTGGCTCTCAGAGCTAGCAGTGAGAGCAGGCTGGTTGATACAAAGGTTGTGGCTGCTTTTCCATCCACATTCCTCAGAGAGCAAAGCTCACCTTGAAGAGCACAGCTGGAAGTCAGAGATTCAGCCACTGGTGACTCTTTCCTTCAGTTAGCCTCCTTGAAGGTTGACTCCAGGCTGGGGTCCAAGTTACTTGTTTACTGAACAAACCCACACCCATTGGGAAGTAAACTTCTACAAATCAGTGAGTTGACCAATTTGTGGTACAAATTGCTCTTCTCAGCAGTGACAGGTTCCTCCTGACTGGCTCTGCCCAAGAACTCTGGCTAGAGGAAGAAGACAGTTCAGGGCTGTGTTTGAGACCTAATAATCCTAAACCACTCACTGGCTTTGCTTTGGCTATCTCTGGCTTGAGCAGCACTTGGGAAATGCAGGTGCAATGCTGAATCATTTCAAAGGTTTTAAAGCCTTTTAAAGCCCCCAGACCAATGATGTGACCTGGCATTGCTCTGGATGGATGGTCAGAAGGGCATTGCACTGGGCAGAAGGGGAAGGAGTAGTGACTAAACAAGGCACAGACCTTTCTCCCTCCTCTCCCACCCTGCTGTGGGCCCACATTAAGCAAAAGCCCCATTTCTTTGACACCTCTCCACTCAGGTTTGAAGGTCATGTACAAACTGGGATCAAGGGGGCAGTGAGCCTTTGAAAACCCTTCTCCTTGGCCTCCCTGCAAGGTTTTATTACTCTTTATTACCTCATTATGTTATTACTGGTATTTATGGCTATTATTTTGGCACTATAGTCCTGTGTCAGACCTCTGTCAGGAACCAGGACCCTATCCTATTAGATGTTGTACAACTCCATGGGTAAAAGAAAACCCCTAAAGCTCACAGCCTAAATATAGTACAGCATTATGGCCTTTTCCCTTTATTCAGAACCTTATTTTTGTCCTCCTGGATTCAGCCTGTAAATTTAGGTGCAAGAGCTGTTTTGGCTTTTCTTTCTTATAAGAACTCAAGCACCTTCAGTGGTGACTAGGAATGATTTCTCTAGTATTACCAGTGTGCTGACTGCAGTGCCCAGTGCAGCTCACTCATGTCCACCCACAGCAGAGCAGGAGCTCAGGAATCAGTAAGTGTTCTTTGCTGGATAGGGTCGGGCTCAGGATGAGATGGTTCAGGTGCCTGGTGCTGTGGGAGGCAGCAGAGAGTTAAGGATGCTGCTGCTCCCCAAAGGCTGTGAGTAAATGAATTCCTCTCCAGCTGGACATCCTTATAAATAGCCTTCAGTCCAGAGAACTTGATCTGTTAAATTACAACAATGTATGTGTCACAGTATGTAAGAACCTGTTTGGATCATATGGAAATAACTATTCCTGGAACACCCAAGTCTCCTGACATCACTTCCTTCAGAAATAGATCCGATTACTTCCACTGAGAGATCAAAAAATGAGGGAGGGGGAAGCAGGGGGAGAGGAAAAGAAAAGCTCTGTCAGTGGAAGGTCAGAAAACTCTGCAGGTGGAGATTTTTTTTTTTCCTTTTTTGTTTTAATTCTTCATTGCAGAGGAAGGAAGGATGGTCTGGTGGATAAAGGTAGAGGTGATGTTGACAGTTCAGAAAGTTGGCCTTCGTTCAGATTCTGCTGCAGACATCCTGTGCGACCCTGAACAAGTCATCACCTCCCAGTGCCCTTCCTCCTCCTCTTCAAAATGGGGGTAAAACCATGTTTACTGGCCTTTCTGGGAAGGACAAATGGTTTACGGGCTTCTCCCTCCTCAGATTTGGAAGAGTCTTGCAGAAAGTGAGAGAAAAAGCTCCAGAATCTGAACTGCCAGCTGGCAAACGTTGGAACTGCCATGTGCCCTGTGAGAGAAGCAGAGCTGTCTTGCACCAGTTGATGAGCTGAGCTCTGTCTTTCAGCCCAGCCTCTTAAGGTTCAGTCTGAGCTGTGAGTGCTTGCAGAGGGGATGTGATGTGACTTGGGTTTTGGTAGTTGTGTTCTGCAAGATAAAAGGTGAATTAAGACAAAATATGAACAGCAAAAACTGTATGTCCATGCAGCACCAGGGCACAAAACTTTTTGAACAAGACAGGATTCTGTGTACTTCTCCACAAAGTAAATACTACCACATGTGCATTAAAAGGCTCCTATTATTTACAGAGTGCTGACATGAAACCCCTTGAAAGAGTTAGTATTTTGTTAGGTAAATGGTTTTCCCTCTGAGCATTTTCCTCTTCTCCCTCTCCCCTTCCCTCCTCCCCACCCTCCCCGACCCCCCTTCCAATAGCTTACAGATGTTAGAACAATAAATTGAATGAATAGTTTCCCACACTGGAATGCCTGCATGCTGAAGAATGCAGAAATGATTTCTGGCCAGTTTCTGACACTGATCTACAACTACACTGCATATATTCTGTTGCTCTTGTATCAAGTCTTGAGTTGCTCCCTGCCAAGAATTAAGTGCTTGTTCCATAAACCTGGTGTAGATTATCACTTAGCTGTATAGATGTATCTAATAGAATTAAATAGTTTGGCTCCTGACCAGTAACAGATGTGCTACATATAATGCAATAATAATGAGACTGAAAGCACCATGTTATGCCAAGAGAACATTGTGAGATAGCTCACATTTCTTCTGTTGCCCAGTCAAAGCTCTGTGAAAAGTAAATCGAAAGTCCCATGTTTATATGAACAAAACAAGCTTTGGCTTTCCTGATTTTTCTTTCTTTCTTTTTTTTTTTTCCCCCCCCCGCTCCATTTTAATCTCACAATGGGTTTGTTATCCAGCCCATGCACAAAGGCAAGCACGGGGTCAGCTCTCCTTTCTATGGAGCAATAGATCTGCTTTGCCATAGTTCTATTTTTTCACTAAATTTCTCCTGTAATTTAAATAGTTATAATGAAATAACTGAGTTGAACCAAGTCATAATTATCTGTTTCGGACACCTAAGCACATGTAACTTGATGCATTGGGGACAGGATGGATTGGGGAGGAGGAATAAGAGCTCTGTTGTACACATAAGCTGATCTTTTGTTTTCTAAAATAAAACTAAAAGAAAAAAAAAAAAGAAGGACACAGTCTGTGTTGGACTAAATAACTAAATATTTCCTACAAAGCACTCAGGTCCACCAGTGGTGTCCTGGGGCGCATCAAGAAAAGTGTGTCCATCAGGTCTAGGGAGGTTCTCCTACCCCTCTACTCTGCCCTAGTGAGACCACATCTGAAAGACTGGTTCCAATTTTGGGCTCCCCAGTTCAGGAGAGACAGGGACTTGTGGGAGAGAGTTGAGAAGAGAGCCATGAGAATGACTGGGGGACTTGAGCGTCTCCTCTACAAAGAGAGACTGAAAGCCCTGGGGCTGTTTAGTCTGGAGAAGGCTGAGAGGAGATTGGATCAATGTGTACAAATATCTGAGGGGTGGGTGTCAAGTGGATGGGCCCAATTGTTTCTCGGTGGTCAGCAGCAATAAGACAAGGAGCAACAGCTACAAAGTGGAACAGAGAAGGTTTCAGCTCAACATGAGGAGCAACTTCTTTACAGTGAGGGTGACAGAGCCCTGGAACAGGCTGCCCAGAGAGGTTGTGGAGTCTCCTCTGGAGACTTTCTAAACCCACCTGGATGCATTCCTGTGCGAACTGCCCTAGGGCATTCTGCCTTGGCAGGGGGGTTGGACTCGATGATCTCTGGAGGTCCCTTCCAACCTCTAAAGTGCTGTGATTCTGTGATTTTATATTTCAAGGGAGATTTTCAGTCTTCCAGCAGCAGGGTACTTCATATTTTCTTCAGGAAAATGAGCACACCCCTTGGAGTTTGACACCCACACTGAGAGCCTTGCCAAGAGGCAGCAGCAGGGCCGGGGACACAACCACCTTCATACGCCACCACTGCCTAGCTACAGGTTGTGGCAGAGGCTCAAATACAAGCAGCTACACCGGTGGCAGGGGCGTGACCTGCCCACCAGCTGGACTGTATCTGTGTTATCCACCATGGCTTTTGATTAGCACTGCAGATACCTGGTGGCAGGGCTGGGGGGAAGAAACCACTTTACCTGAAGATGGGACAGTCAGCAGGTGCAGGACATCTCTGGGAAGGACAGAAAAGGCATCCAAACAAGCTATTACTGAATGCTGGCAATCTGGCTATGTTGTTTCTGTTCTTCAAGTGTGGGCATGGTTAATGAGAAAGTTGTGAAGGGAAGTGAATTCCCCCAGTACCTGACTGGCTCAGCCTTCCTTGACCCGTGTTGGTCTGGGTACAGACGGAGTACAGCACAGAGACTGCACTGCACGGGCAGTCCAGGTTACAGATGAATATCAGGGCTCCAAGATGTTATTGTTAGATCTATCAGCTGTCTTTGATGCCCTGAGGTATTGTTGAGTTGCTTTTGATCCTCAGCAAGAATGGATGGGACTGTGCTCTGCTCACTTTTCCCTTAGCTTTCAGAGAGAGCTCAGAAGGTAATTTTGGATAACTGCCCTAATTTATTGACCTTCAGGGAATGCTGCATGGTATTTCATCAGAAACGTACACAAAATCAGTGGGGGTGATTAATGAAATAACATTTTTTTTTATTCTTTTTCTTTTTTTTTCCTTTTTTTTTTTTTTTGTGATTGATTTACACAGACAGAACTATTATTAGCATTGGACAAGTACCACTGAACACATTCTGTGACCGCCCATTGAAATGCAACACGGAAAGGCCAGGATGTCGTAGTGATACTCAGACAAAACCAGTCTCTCCAGCTTCATTTGGAAGACCACATAGGAGAGTGTGAAGAGGGCTGCTGCTGTGACAGAGGAGCAGTCCCTCGAGGAAAGAAGCTGAGTTAATGCTTGCTGATTGCTAGAGCTTGTTGCATTCAAGACCTGGAGATGATCCATCCAGATGGACCTGTTCTTTCTCTTCGCTTTCTCCCCTTCTGAGGGGACAGGGGAAAAAAATGAATGCAACCATTCTTTTAGGAAACAGTTATGGAAAATTCATGCAAAACTGGATCCCCAGAGTTATGACTGACAGCAACACTGGGGCCAAGGCCATGCAACCCCATCACATGCCTGATTAAAGTGAAAATGCTCTGCTTCAATTTCCAGGATCAAATGGCTGTAATGCATTGTACAGACCGAGAAACGATGGTCTGTGATGAGAAATTTTGGACCAAGCAACAGACTCAAACTATGATTACAGTTTCAAGTCACAAGAAGTAGCAGCAGCTAAATTTGGCAAATAAATTATTCACTCTGCTTTATTAAAAGCAAAAGAAAGAGATAGAAAATAGCCATCAAGGAAGTGAGGGAAAGCTCAAGACAATTATCCTCCTTACTGTACATCATCTCCTCACAGTAATACTCAGGGAGAATGTGACAATTGATTAAAACTAATTGGAGGTTAAATTAAATGATAATTAGCATTAATCAATAGCAGCGTTGGCACACCAGCGCATCCCTCCTTTAGGCAATTCACCTCCAATCCCCAACACACCAATAAGGCTGGCGATCTGTGAGCCCAGCATGTGCTCCTGCCATCAGTAAAGAAGCAAGTCCCAGCAGCATTGACCTGGAGGGTTGGAGGAAAGAGAGCATTTCAATGAAAGACAGACTTGCCATCATGAGAGATGGCTGCTATGCTACTCCCGCAGCTAATTGCAGCCAACATCAAAGACTAGGGTGCCCTCAAATGATGGAGGCTGGTAACGACAACTCAATGCCCGCCTGCTTTCAAACAGCAGATCACAGAGATCCTTGCCTTAGCATATTATTCTGCTTTTGTTAAGAGCACTCGTTTTTCTTCCTCTCTCTCTCTCTTTTCTTTTCTTTTTTTTTTTTTTTTTGGTGGTGTATTATTGTGTGGCCAGTGCATGAGGAACAGCCATGATTGTACAGCCCCTGCTAAGCTAGGACTGCCTATTTGCAAAGGGCCTGTTTAGCTGGCAGTTTGCTCCAAGGGTGTCATGTGCAGATCACAGAATCACAGAATCACTGGATCACCAAAGCTGGGAAAGATCTCTGAGATCATCAAGCCCAGCCTATAACCTAACACCACCACATCAGCCAAGCCATGCCACCGAGTGCCACATCCAAGCTTCTCTTAAACACCTCCAGGGATGGTGACTCCGCCACCTCCCCGGGCAGTCCGTTCCAGTGCCTAATCAATCTTTCCATGAGGAAATGCTTCCTCACATCCAACCTAAACCTCCCCTGGTGCAGCTTCAGACCATACCCTCTTGTCCTGTCACAAGTTACCTGAGAGAAAAACCTGACCCCCACCTAACTACAACTTCCCTTCAGGTAGTCGTAGAGAATGATAAGGTCCCCTCTAAGTCTCCTTTTCTCCAGGCTGAACATCCCCAGCTTCCTCAGCCTCTCCTCATCAGACTTTCCCTTCAGTCCCCTCCCCAGTCTTGTTGCTCTCCTTTAGATCCACTCCAGCACCTCAGTATCTCTCTTGCAGTGAAGGGCCCAGAGCTGCACACAGTGCTTGAGGGGAGTTCTTCCTATGCTGAGCACAGGGGCAGAATTACATCTCTAGTCCTACTGGCCACACCACTCCTGATACAGGCCAAGATGCCATTGGCCAGGTGGGCACACTGCTGGCTCATGTCCACCCAGCACTCTCAGGTCCCTCTCAGCTGGACTGCTCTCCAGCCACTCATCCCCCAGCCTGTAGCGCTGGATGGGGTTATTGTGGCCAAAGCGTAGGACCCTATAGGACAACACACAAGCTATCAAGCTTTTTGCTCTGATCTTAGTGTGGAGCTCCAATTTGTGGTTGTGTTTAAGGACAGATGAAGAGATATTTTACTGTTCACCCAGAGCCCTGGTTCTGCTGGAACAAATAAAATGAAGGCACTTTTTTATGAGCACTTGAAGAGTGTGTGCATGCACATGCACCTAATGCCCTGCACTCATCCACCAGATCTCCAGCACTTGGCTGTCAACAAAGGGTAGAGACTTCCAGTCTGAGCAGGAGTATTTAGGATCAGCCACACATGCTCATTGAACCTCCACTTGCCTCTTAACCAGAAGCTGCCAGTTCCTATTGCAGTACTGAAAACAATTTCATCTCAAGAGGTTCAGAGCAAGGATTTGTCTAAACGCTGTCAACATTTGGATGCCAAATATGACAGTTCTTGGGAGACTTTTGGCCTCTCATGCTTCCCCAGGTATTTCCAGTCAGAGCCTGGAAGCACAGGGCTGTGCAGAGCAGACACTTGCTGGAAAAAGAAAGAGGAAAGTGTTTTAATGCCACTCACATCTCAGGCACTGCTTTGAGGTGAGTGCGGGGAAGGAAAGCACAACTGCTTCCTCTCCTTTTCCATCAGCCCTGCCGGGAGCAGGTCTGGAGGGCAACAGCCTTTGCAGAGCTGCTGGGGAGTGCCTCCCCTACCAGTTACCTTTATTTTCTCACATAAGCAACAAGCAAAAAACATTCAGTTCTACTCAACTAACTTCTTGTCTCCCTTCCCAAAGCTGGAGAACCAGGGAAATGGAAGAAAATCTTACCTGCCTTTTGAAGCTTGCAGAAATGCAGTTTTGAATCCAGTGTAAGCAGTGCAAGTATATTTTTTTATGCCAGTGCTAGGGAATTTTATTGATCTCACACCACAAATCTTTGCTTTGGAAAATTTTGCCAGACTGCATGAGGTAGGTAGGTAGGGTGGGAAAAATCCCTACTTTTAGGTGACATCACTCTGCTGTGAAAAATCACACTAATCAGTAATGGGACAGGATAATCTGCTGTTGAATGTGGTTCATTCATATGTTTTTAGCCACTTCATGTCTGCCAACTGTCTAGATTTCTCCTGGGTTACCAGAGGGACCTGTCTTCACATAGTCACCTGAAAGCATTACAAACACAGCTCTGCCATGGTTTTGGGGACCATCTCTATCTATCTGCCCCAGGCTGGGAATGAGCAATTTACCCATATTGGGAATGGGTACGCCATGCCAATCGGAACTATGTTGCCTTTGGCTCACTGTTTACCATAGGTGGATTTACCAGTACAATGCTTCCTATTTTATCTCTCCAGTGCACTCAAGCATCAACATATTTCTGGCTGTAACTCTTGTCCTTTCCTTGTGTCCTGCACATTGCTATTCAGCCTGTCTCCAAATGGAGGCTCTAAGCTGTCATTTTCTGCTGGGCTGTGGAAGAAATCAGATGCTGGAATACATTTCTAGGTAAACTCTTCCCAAGGTCTGAATATTTGATATTCTGATTCAAAACCTGAGGATCAGCTTAATTACACTGCAGTCCTCGAGGCAGTAAGTCATCTACCGAGAAGACACTTATCAGCTCCAGCTAACTCTTAGGTTACACACTTAGCTTCCACTTCAGAGACATCCTGCACTTGAGCTGCTGAGAGTACACACACAGCAAAAAGCTGTGGTAGACCTGCAGAGACACCAATCTTGTCTTCACTGGTCCACCAGCACGAAAAGGAAAGAGCTGTGTGAGTAAGCAGATATTTAGATTGCACCCAACATAATGGGCAGAGGACAAAGAGAAGCATCTTGCCAGCCTACTTTTCCTTGCACTGACCACACACATGAAGCATCTTTGATCAGGGGAAAAGTAGGTGGTAAAAGACTGTAGAAAAGCTTGGTCATGCCTAACACGTCCCTTTCCAGATCAATATATGCTTGTGAAGATATAATCTTCCTGCTGTACTACTGACAGGTTAATGACAGCATGAGTTATCCACTATCTAAATGCCTACATCAGTACCTGAGTCAGATTAACCCTCGTCGGACTCAACAACTCGTGCATGCAACTCCAAAACCTGTCATCACAACCCCCTTACCAGTGACTTTTCCTGCCTTTTATTGATTAAACCATTGTGCTTCAGGCCCTTCCCTTCCCTTGCCTGTGTGATGCTGGGTGTTGAGGGCTGTGCTTGTTGATGGGGACCCCCTTCATCTCTTCCAAGACACCACCTGGGCAGGTCCTCCCATGAGGTAACTTTATCACCAACAGGGACACTGCCAGCATAGGCACATTGCCCTCTTGCCATGGGGAAGGATGGCCAAGTGGAGATAACTGCCCTTTCAGTGCAGCTGAAAAATGGAATAAACACCAATGACCTGTTCCTATTATCCCTCCAGAATGTGTCACTTGTAAATTCGAAGATCTCAAGACTCTGATTTGTGTCTGTGTGTTTTACTGGGGTTGGGTTTCAAGCATAATCCAGGCTTAAAAAAAAAAATAAGGCCCAGACAACATTCTGTCATGGTGCAGCAGGTTGGAAGAAGGATGAGACATGGCTAGGCAACATTCTTGGGATCCTGCCCTGGCTTTGGCCCAAAATTTGCGAAGTGATTTACTACAGCACATAGTGGGGACAAGGTCCAGCAGCATTTGTGATGAGAGGTCTGCACTGTAGCTGGCCTGGGACTCAGAGGATTGAAGCTCTAATCTTGCTTCTAGTCTCCTGGGTAATCTGGAAGAAAAATGCAGAAGGTGCAGAATTTTAAAGAGGGAATTTGAATGTGTTTGTTTAAATTTCAGTGAAACAGCTCTGCCACACTCCCATCAGCTGCCAGAGGAATGCCACTACTAACTTCCAGATCACCTCTTTTCCCCCATTCATAAAGCAGAGACAAACCTACCCAGTTGCTTGGCTGCTGGGTATCTGGACCCGAGAGCACCCACTGCACTCCTACAACTGAAAAAAAACAAAGAAGTTAAATTCAGATGAACAGGGCACAAACATCTGCTTCTCCTGCCTGCTGCACTTGGGCTGGAAAGTGCTCACACTGTTGCCTGGGAATATTAGTAGTTTAACACGTAACTGAATTAGTGGTGAGAGAAAACAAATCACATGTGACTGAGTCTTCTGACAGAAGCAGCTTTGATGTCCTTCTGGTTGGGCTTGCCTGCTTCTCAGCCCAACCACCCCCCACCTGCACCCCACCCCACCCCATCAATAAACTGTTTGTTTAGCCTCAAACTGATTATTCATTTCTTGGCACGGAGCTCTCGGCTCCGAAGAATTAACATTTGGATTGTATTTACTGGCTAGCAAAGTGCCAGCAGTACAGCTGGGATTCGTTGCACAAACTATTTTGATGGGGAAAATCAATGACAAACTGAGAAGAGGAGGATCAAACAGTGAACCCTTTTGCAATTGTTGTTTGAAAACATCTTGTTGGTGATATCTGGAGCTTCCAAAAGAGGAGTGTGTGGCAAATAAAGTGGGGAAGCCTTCTCCTGGGTCCTCTTGCTGAGTCCCACCTACAACAACCTGACCCTGTACTGGTCCTACAATGAATTAGTCACAGGATATTTAATTTTTAAACCAAGCTCATGTTTTTGTGGGTAATTTTTTTTTTCCTACAGAAGAGAAGACTCTCTGGATGTTTATTTCTATTTTGCAGGGATTTCTTTTTGGTTGGAGAGGGATTTGAAAACTAAATACATTTCCTGTTGGAGGCTGAGGGCTGCGAGCTGCAAGGAGAAGCATAGCCTTTGGCTTGGTTCAGCAGTAAATAATCACTTGTGTTCCAAAAAGTCATTCTCATTGGCAAGGGCTCCCAGCACCTGCAGATAGAAGCGCCCGGGGCAAGTCCAAGCACTTCATTTAGACTGTCCCTTATTACGATCAATCAGACCCCATTCCTCTTAGCCACAGGAAATTCTAGGCTTAACCCACATGCATGTTAAAATTAAAAAGGTAGAAAGACAAGCAGCTAGAGACACAGAAAAAGAGATATGGGAGCAGTGGAAGGGGTTTTGCACGTTTGCACCAGAAACTTTCTTTGTTTCACCTCAACCTTACATGCGAAAGTTAAGCTTGTGAAACCTTCATCTTATTAACATTTTGATGTTTTGAAAAGTCTAGCAGTTTGCTTCAGCCTCATCCTGCTTGTATGCCTTTTGTGCCACAGGCACACAAGGAGGAAATTGTATATCTTCCTCTTAGCATAATCCAGGCTTTTTCCCTACACTTTTTTTTCCCCTACACTTTTTTTTCCCTACACTTAAAAACTTTTCCTGATGACTGGATTGACCAATTTGGCAAATTCTCTGAGCATAAGTGGTGCCAGAGCAACAGGCAGCATGTTTGTCCTTGGCTCTCTGGCCAACAAGCCAATATGGCAGGACTGTCCTCTCCTGGGGGAAAAAGTAGTGCAGACAGTTTAAAGAGAAAAAAGAAANAAAAAAAGAAAGAAAGAAAGAAAGAAGAAAGAAAGAAAGGAAGGAAGGAAGGAAGAAAGAAAGGAAGGAAGAAAGAAAAAAGAAAGAAGGAAAGAAAGAAATAGAGGTCCTTTATATGTGAAACCTATAGCAATACTCTGAACAACTTCTCTTCGATGGACCTGACAGCAGATCTGTGAGATGTGTGGATGTGGATTACTGCACGAGTGAGGTTCGGGTCACATCTGGCTATGGTCAGGATGTGCTCCCGTTTCCTCACATTGGAATGGAGTTCAGTTTCACACAATGTATTTCCTAGACAGATGTCACAAAACAAAAAGGGCTGCCAACTGACACCTTAAGCCCTGCTATACCTCCCTGTAATCTCAGAGCTGTTGCCGGAAGAGACGTTTTTTGAGGCAATGAGGTGAAAGTCCTGGGATTTTCACCAGGGCAAGGCTGAACTCTCTTCTCCTTCTCTAAACCACAGTGCCACGGAGTAAAACCTGAGTGTGGGCCCCTCTCTGTTCAAGATGAAGGTTTGACTGGCTTGCTAGCTTCCAGCTCTGGCTGTGTCAGGGACACGTGGAGCATCCCAGGGCTATTTTTACCAGTACTAAGAACATTGAGTTCTGACTTGCACTGCCATCAGCCAAAGAGGAGCTGGTAGTGCCTTTGGGAGCATGACTCAAAGCAGCTATCTCAACACCATGGTGTCCCCGAGTACCAAAATAATCATGGATGTAGAAACATCCCAGGCTGAAGTGGGGAGCTGTGACTCACTGAGATCACAGTGTCAGGTTGCTTTACTGTGCAAAGATGGCTTACAGTATGATAAAATAGCATCTGCTCCTCCCTGCTCCGGAGATACTAAAGGTCTTTAGCCCTAGGACTCCAGCCCTGCTTGATCTGCTGCTGGATTTCGTACTAATGCAGACCTGTCACTGCAAGCACTTGGCTGTGCGTGCTCTGCATCACAGTAACAGCTCACTTCAGCAGGCCATTGCCATCGGCAATTAGGTGGGAGCAAAGCTCAGGCTCCATCTGAAATGCAATGAAAATGCTGGGAAGGAAACGCTGGGTCCCTCTTGGGCAGACTCCACAGGTTCTTCTTCAACTAAAGCCGGGTAAGTGGAGGCTGCCACCACCCCTGCTGCTGTGTGGGCTTCAGGGGCACCATCCATCAAAGTAACACCTGAAGAACAACCTTGTGTCAGAGCCAGCTGCCAGGACGAGGGAAACTATCGTCCGCTGCTCAACAATACAAAGGGCTTCTTTCCTCCTCCTCCACTAAGTAAACCGTTACAGACCATGACCTCTGGAAAACATAACAAGAGCAGAGGAATTTACAGTTGTGTGTTACAGGTCAAGGCATTGAGCATTTCACAACCTTGTGATTCCAGCCAAAAGCTTCCCTGTCTGTCTGTTCTGTGCTGGGAAGGGTTGGAATATTGGATGAAGTGGGAGCCTGGTACAAACTAAGAAATAGATGAGGAGTTCTTGGGAGCTTCCTCCTTATCTCCATTCAAACTGCACCACAGAATAGAGCCAGGCTTTCCAGCTGAGCCAGGCACCCCCTTCTTGGAGGGGATGCTGGGAGCTGCAAAGCTTGGAACACAGCAACCTTGTGTTAGCAGCCTGAACAGGAGGCAAGCCAGAGTTTAGACCCAGGTTTTGATCTACCTTAATGTTATGGAAGGGGTAATTAATTACTGCAAGATGATATTTTAAAAATATTAATATATAGTTTATTAATATTAACTATTCAGAACTCGCATCACCCCGACCACCATTTAATAATAATAACAGGCTCTTTGCAACGTTATGGAAACTATATACAGGTTATAATAGGATCTGGAAATAACTATTAAATATATACATTAACTGAACTCGATTTAAACTGGAAGAGAAGGCTTTGCAGCCAGTACATCGCTTGCTCACTAGATGGACACAAGGAGCACCTTTCTGCTTATGGCAGAAGGCAACAAGAGGCTTTTGGGATTTATTCACAAAAAGGTTATCTGACAGTACCCAAGACTCGTGGTGGGGTTGCTGTCGGTAGCCATCAGAGGCTTTAGAGTTCCCCCAGGCTTCTGGGCACTGGAGAAAGGAGACAGACAATCTCTGACCTGTTCCTGGCTTTCTGGATGATCTGTGTCATCTCCAGGGCTTCCGTCTGGGCAGAAGGCTTTCAGGTGCAGGCAGATGTCTTGGGATGTGCAGTCTGGGCACGGTGTCACGCCGGCTATGCAGGCCGAATGCGTGGAGGCAGCAGGCACGGATGCAAGCAGACACACCTTGTAATGGCGAAAGGCACACACCCTGTGTTCTCTGCTCCTTTTATCCAATACAGCCTGAAGACTAATGGGCCTTTGGACACGAGATAGCCAATCAAATGGCAGTTAGCCAAGATTTGGCCATATTGGGTGAAGCCATAGGCTTGCTTTACCCTTTTTTGGGCAGATCACGGGCCTTGCATAAGGCAACCGTGTGCACCCTGTTTACCGCAGTTGCTGGGCAGACCCCAGATCCCAGACTTAGTGACACCAGGTTCTTTGTCCCTTTTCCCATGGTTGCTTTCCCCAAAACAGAAGGAGGGAGAGCAGAAAAACATGCCTGGGCAAGCCAGGACATGTACAAGCCTAATTTGGCCTGTTTAGGCCTACCACAACAGTTAACAAACCCTAAACTTAAGATTTGATTACAACAATTAGTGTGGGAAAAGTTAACAGCTTTTTGCTCATTTGAATAGGAATATTTCCTTTAAATGCCTAGTGAGCATTTGGGAGAAAGGACTTCTGTGCTAGGGAATGACCACCATGAGCAAACACTACCAAGGCTCCTCTCAGGTGATGCAGAAATATGAAGTATTGTCAGTATTGTGAGAGCAAAAAAGCAAATCACAAACTTCCCCTTGAACTAACACAATGTTGTTAACTTCCTACACGGTGAAAAAAATTAAAAAGCTTTCACCTCTCATTTAAATACATATGTATATATCATATATATATATATCATAAGCAAGTTCTGCTCATTGGTCTTCTAGAGTTCAAAGCAGTGTTGTTGTATGATCTTGTCAAACCATTGTGAAAGTCTCTTACTGATATTGAATGCTTAAGACATGGATACCTCTGGATTTCAGGCTGACAACTCGATTCAAATACATCTAGGTTAGCAGGGACCAGCCTCTCCCTGAGTGTGAGTCATGAAGACTCTTGGAAGCACAGGATAACCTGCATGGTTCATCCTTTGCTTGTCTCATCATCAAACTCAGCCTTCCCTCTTGCAGGATGAGCCCAAGCAGGACCATCACAGGGATGAGGAAACAGTTCCAACACATTGTCTGACTGATCACAATGGCAAGAATTTGGTTGTATGTCTGAGGTGCTTCTAATCACGCAACAGAAGTGGGACCAGAGATCCCCATGCCATGAAGGAGCAGCTTAACAGAGAGATTCACCATGGCCATACAAGCCAGATGAATTTCTCTGTCCAAGTGACCCTTATTCATATTCCCACTCTGTCTGCCCTAGAAACTTCTCTGAAACATCTGTGATCATAGGAATGATAATTTTTTTCTGCAGCATGCAGTACTAGATCAAGCCTCCAACAGATGTAAATGTTCCTCTGTCTGTTGTATACAACCACACACACATATTTATATTTATATGACTGGACAAAGAACTAAACATGAAGTTTGGTGCATAGGCAAGATGCATAAGAGGGAATCAGCAGATTCTTAAACACAGGTTATCTACAAACTACTAACTCTCTTTGCCCTATTGGAACAAAAACAAAAAGAAAAACAAAAAAAAAAAAAGAAGAAAAAAAAAAGAAAAAAAAAGAAAAAAAAAGAAAAAAAAAGAAAAAAAAAGAAAAAAAAAGAAAAAAAAAGAAAAAAAAAGAAAAAAAAAGAAAAAAAAAAAGAAGCAGCAGACTGGTAGCAAGAGTCTATATTTTCATCCCTTTTAAATCTCCAGCATTTCCATGCAATATTTTCCAATAATAAAAAGCCTAGGTACAGCCAAAGAAGACGCCATTGCTGCCATAAAGTGGAGGAAGCAGAGCTTATTCTCACAGTATAGAGTCTGCAGCAATATTTGCCAAAGCCCTCAAAGGAAATGTGCTGGCAACATCTCAAGGGCAGGAAATAAACTCCATGTTGTACCTGATTCCCACCTTTCCCTGCAGATAACTTCCTCACACATGCAGAGCTGGAAAGAGTGGGGTAGATTTGAGGAAAAGTGGCACCTCCTACAAATTTAGAGGAGGCAATCTTGTGTTTTGCAGCAGCTCTGTGTGACTCCCCAATGTGACTTAGGTTCTGTAAATGTCACATGAATCATCCATCAAAGGCTAAGGTCTCTGAAAGGTGGTGGGGTGATCACCATGCACTGGGAGGTCTTTCCTTCCAGGGGCCATGGTCTAGTCTTGAGGTCTGTGGTAGTGGGTTGGACTTGATGATCTTTGAGGTCTCTTCCAACCTTGCTATANCCTTTCCCTTCCCTTCCCTTCCCTTTCCCTTCCCTTTCCCTTCCCTTCCCTGGCAGCAGAAAATAAAAAGCCCAAGGTATGCTATGACACAATGTCAGAGCTACTGTTCTAAAGCTTTCTGGACGTCCTCCAGTTCCAGGCCATCTTGGGCCATTGTTGGATGTTCTTCTATGAATCTTTGGAGAGTTTTGGTGGAAGAGGTTTTATTTTCTCTCTAATAGAAAGAATGAGCAAGTCTATTTTCTTTAAATTATCTAAGCAGTCCCTTTTTGTTGTTGTTCTTCTTCACTTAAGCAAGCAGAGCAGTTTGCTTTAGTTTGATTTTTCTTTTTTAAAGGAACTCTGAGGGGGAAGTTTCTTGATGTACACTAGAAGCAAGGTCTGTCACAGAATTGCCACTTGGCTATAATTCTGCACCAATAAATAACAGGTTTCTGATGTTATGATTAGGGATTTTCAAGGCAACTTAAGTAACTTGTTTTAATCTCTATACGGATTACAAGTGCAGCCTTAAATTGGATTTCAGGTCAAGCCCGAGCAGTCTGCCACCAAAATAGGCAATCCTACCCTCTGCTGCTTCTGCTGTTTTCCTCAAGAATGGGCTGAAAGCAGTGATTAAAAACTGACCCTTCAAGAGAAGCTGCTGCTTTCTGACAGGTCAGCAAGCTGCAGAACAGCATCAGTGTTTCGCTGCATGCAGTTGTACCTGTGGAACTGCTGTAGGTGGGTGGCCTTGGGGCAGTGAGCTGCCAGGGCATTCATCACCTCCTGCAGCCATGACCTGNAGTATAGAGTCTGCAGCAATATTTGCCAAAGCCCTCAAAGGAAATGTGCTGGCAACATCTCAAGGGCAGGAAATAAACTCCATGTTGTACCTGATTCCCACCTTTCCCTGCAGATAACTTCCTCACACATGCAGAGCTGGAAAGAGTGGGGTAGATTTGAGGAAAAGTGGCACCTCCTACAAATTTAGAGGAGGCAATCTTGTGTTTTGCAGCAGCTCTGTGTGACTCCCCAATGTGACTTAGGTTCTGTAAATGTCACATGAATCATCCATCAAAGGCTAAGGTCTCTGAAAGGTGGTGGGGTGATCACCATGCACTGGGAGGTCTTTCCTTCCAGGGGCCATGGTCTAGTCTTGAGGTCTGTGGTAGTGGGTTGGACTTGATGATCTTTGAGGTCTCTTCCAACCTTGCTATACTGTGATACTGTGATACTGTGTGATAAGCTACCTGTGACTGTTTGCATCTGAGGCTCTCTTCCCAGTGTCACAGAACAGCTCCCACCAGTCTGGGCATTGTTCTGTTTCCAGCATGGCATAACAGCTATTTCCAGTCACACCAGTGGTTTGTGTTATACCAATACCCAAAATGGGTCCTCTAAGCATGGGCCTGACTGGTAAGCACACCTTCCTTTCAGTGTCTCAGCTGGGTCCTTGCCTATCAAGTCTGTGTCCTCTCAGGAGTCCATGACTCAGGAAAACACAGAAGTCACTGCTGTGTGGGAAGAGACTGAAAGAAGAATTCCAATTGTCTTTTACAGCACAGGGACCTATTCAGAAAAGGCATCTTGTTCTTCATTAGCCCAAATGTGTATGTCAGCTNCTGCTGTTTTCCTCAAGAATGGGCTGAAAGCAGTGATTAAAAACTGACCCTTCAAGAGAAGCTGCTGCTTTCTGACAGGTCAGCAAGCTGCAGAACAGCATCAGTGTTTCGCTGCATGCAGTTGTACCTGTGGAACTGCTGTAGGTGGGTGGCCTTGGGGCAGTGAGCTGCCAGGGCATTCATCACCTCCTGCAGCCATGACCTGGCAGAGAGCTGCCAGCCTTTCTGCCAGCCTTCTAGATTTTATTTGTTGGTGGCCTTTATTTACAGGGCAGGACAGCAGTGGTGTGGGACTCCAGCATGGAGAGAAAACAATAGAAAGGGGAAACTCTTCCCACTAGGAAAGATTCTGCCCTTTGGTTTAGGGTGTACAGAGGCCAACGTGAGTCTTTCTCCAGATTTCAGGGAGCTTTGGATCAGGCCCAAGGTGGATCATTATCCCATGACAGAATAAAGACACATACTCATTTTTATGAGTGAAAACTATTCTTTCTCTCTAGTGAATGGCTGAGATCTGAACACAGCTGCTATTTTGCTCTGTGCAGTGAATCACTTCTGATTCTTAAGTATTGACACAGCGACATGCATTCGCTCTGCCTAACATGGGGACCTTTCTCCATTATTGTACCATGAGAAGAATATAGCAATTCATGGTCTCATTTTTTTTTTAGCTTTATTATTGCCTAGACTCCTTTCCCTTCAGGCTGAAAAAAATAGCAGGCAACTGGGGCAGAGAGGAATGCTGGCATTATCTTAAAATATGAAATTTCTGAGAGTGGCAGATCTCCAAAAATAAGGAGCATTCAAAGAGCTCTTCCTCAGCTGGTAAGCAGGAAATGCAGGAGTGGCTTTGCATGAACTAGCAGAGAGACTGGAAAAAAAAAAAAGAAAAAAAAAAACAAACTAAACAAACAAAAAGAGATGACCAAGAGGAGAGATGACCCAAAAAAACAAAAAAATCACTTTTATTAATTGTTGGGTTGTGGTAAGTTTTGCTCTAAAGATGAGTTGGGTGTTCTGCTGTCAGAACTGGCTGTGCAGAAGAGCCTACATCCCTTCCCCTTGTTCTGGCACATTCCAGGGATTTGAGAGCATCTGCCTGATAACTCTTAATATCAGGCTGCAAGAATGAAGTGTAGCAGTTGTAAAGCATTTAGGAGTGATCAGAGGCCTGGGGAACAGGACATGAGGAGAGGCTGTAAGAATCAGGCGTGTTCAGTATAGAAAGAGGTTTAAGGGAGACAATCATAGAAAAATAAGACTAAAGGGAATCTTTGGAGGTCATCCAATCCATTCTCACAGGATCACAGGATTTTAGGAGTTGGAAGGGACCTCTGGAAATCATTGAGTCCAACCCCCCTGCAGGAGCACTACCATAGAATCTAGTGCAGGTCGCACAGGAACACATCCAGACGGGTCGTGAAAGTCTCCAGAGAAGGAGGCTCAGCAATATCTAAATCACTCTGATAGATATTCCTTTGACCTCTTCATAGAGATTTTCTCCAGTGCACAGTCTACAAGCTCCCAAGGCAGCCATGCTTACTGCTCTATGAGTGTCACTACTAAAATATAATCAGTTTATTCTGAATCCCTTTTTCTTCAGTTTAAAGCCTATCACCTTATCAGCTATGGTCACTTCCTAAACAAAATCAAGCTTGTTTCTACTTGCCACCACTCCTGTGCTAAAGGAAAGTGGATGATATTTTTCTTGACAAACAGTCAGTGTCTGTTAGGCCTTTCCTTTTCCCAGGTGTTTAACAAACAGTTAAACTGCTTGATATTCCCTGGAGACAAAATTATAGATGAGCTGATTTGTAACTGCCATTACTTCTCTGTAACTACCATTACTCATCTGTTTTCCCTTCCTCTGCATGAAGGCAGGCACCACAATTGCCCTTTTCCAGTTTTCTGGTATCTTGCTTAGCTTTTCCTGGCTTCTCAAAGTTACCCAGGTAGCCAAGACAGTTTCAGTCCACTTTCAAAATATTGTAGGATGAAGTTCATCAGGTTCAGCCAATTATAAAACACAAAGCTTATCTAATTTTCTCACTTCTTTCCTTCTTCTAAACTGAACTCCTATTCTTTTCCGATTCAATTTCCAGTCCTGTTAGCCTTCTGCTCTCAACTGATCTTTTAAATGAACACTGATAAAATAAAAGGCTTTAAACACTTCACCCCCTTGGTATCATCTGGTGCTACCTTTCTCTTTTCATCTTATGATGAATGTATTTGTAGAACAATTTCTTGGTACTCGGCTTTCTTATATGTAAAAGAGATCTGCAAAGAGAAAGGGAACATGCTATTCCTCACAGCTACCAAGGGCAGGACAAGAAATAATGAGCTTCAAGTGAAGGTTAGGCATTAGGAAAAGTATTTCACCTCTTAGAAGAGCAAAGACCAGGAATGCATTATCTTGGGAGTCTGCAAAATTTTCAATCATCTGCGGACCTTAAGCGCAGGTTACACAACTAACTTGCAGCCTTTTCCACTTTGTGAACTCTTAGCCTTGCTCCTCACAGGGCTTCACATACCACTGGTTTAGCCTAGTGCTAATGGGATTTTTACTGTTTAGATCTGCCAGAGACACCTCCCTGAAAAATGTGCTCCACAAGAAATGTAAAAAGTCTGTGATCTGCACTTTAGGAATTCATGGATTAAACAAAACATTTGTCAGGCTCTGGGTCAGGGGTGCCTGCCCATTTGCTTTCCTACAATTCAGTGATCCCCAAATTCCCAGGTAATATGGAATCATAGAATGGCTTAGGTTGGAAGGGACATCAAAGACCATCTAGTTCCAACCCCCCACCACAGGCAGGGACACCTCCCACTTAGTACAGGTCACTCAAGGCCTCATCCAACCTGGCCTTGAACACCACCAGGGAGGGAGCATCCACAGCCTCCCTGGGCAACCTATGCCAGTGCCTCACCACCCTCACTGTAAAGAACTTCTTCCTAACATCTACTTTAAATCTCCCCTCTGCCAGTTTAAATCCATTACCACTCATCCTGTCATTACAAGACCTTCTAAATAGCCCCTTTCCAGCCCTCCTGTAGGCTCCCTTCAGATACTGGAAGGCTACTACAAGGTCTCCTCTCTAGACTGAAGAGCCCCAACTCTTGTAGCATGTCCTCATACCAGAGCTGCTCCAGGCCTCTGAGCATCTTTGTGGCCTCCTCTGGACTTGCTCCAACAATTCTTGTGTAGGGGGCTCCAGAACTGTACACAGTACTCCAGATGGGATCTGACAAGAGCAGAGTAAAGGGGCAGAATCCCCTCCCTTGCCCTGCTGGCCACACTGCTCTTGCTGCAGCCCAGGACACGGTTGCTGTCTGGGCTGCGCACACACTGCTGGCTCATGTTGAGCTGCAACCTCAACCTTTGTGTTGTCTCAGAAGTGAAATGAGTGTTGTTCTTTGCAGTTTCATTGCTTCCCTGCAATGAGCAGTAGTTCTGAAATGGTCTGTACTTCCTAGGAAGCTTCATAATAATTGTTTCATCTGCCTTACAGACCAATTAATTAGTGACTGTTAATGTCATCCACGCTATAGTGCTGCAGGTCATGCAATGATGTTGTCGCAGAGCTGAGACAGGCCTCCTGAACTGCCTTCTCCTCCTCCAATCTCCAGATCATTCTCCTTTCCTTAAATGTCATCCATCTGTATAAAGAGAGAACTCAACTGATGCGTGGATAATTTGCATATGCAAATCCAAACTAGAGAGAAACCTGCATGGCTACTGTGTAGAGCCTGCCGTTGAATGTTATAAATTGAAATATTTTCCTCCCCAAGCTAAAATAAAAGGTGCCCTGGAGGGTACATTTCTGAAGGATTTGTGACTAACCTGATTAGTCACCCTAAATTGTGATAGATGGAAGGAAAAAGCAGTTGTCAAACAAGGAGGAAATTCCAATAGAAGAGTAAATTTAAGGATGGCAGTGATGATAAATTCTTACAAGCCATAGGAAAGATCAGCCTTTTGTCTAGCTCTTATAAGGACCATTGAGTGTTCACTGTGTAATGGGCTGTTGTTTGGATAACTGTAGGAATTCAGTGATTGGTTTTACAAAGGGAAAAACATGAGCTCATGTCCAGGCTGATCTCAGTTTATTTTTAGGTATTAAAACCTGTGACTAAATTTTTAAGAGCTCCCCTTCCTTGTTGAAGCAGATGAGCTTGAGACTGCTAGGCCAAGTAGGGTATAGATGTAAGAAAAGATAAGACTTAGATGACTTCATATTAAAGCCAGACATACATTTTAAAGAGTCAGTATTGGGAAACATCAGCAAAGTTTCTGCTTCATTTTTTACCACTAAAAAATTCTGAACAAAAAGCCAGATGAGTTGCTAATGTGTATGCCCCATTTGCAATAGCAACTAGATCACTGAAGAGCAGAGGAGATTAGTTCAATGGACTCTTCTAAGATGATTATTGCTAAGTGCTTTCTTCCTCTCTGAAATACACAAAAATTGATAATCTTAAATCCAGTGTAAGAAGGTGAAAAGTTTTCTCTTCCTCTCCAAACAAACTCGATCCTCTGCAACCAGATGAGGAGGACGTGGAGGAAGGGGAACTGAAGTATTTCCCCTGCTTTATTCAGAAATGGTTGTCAGTTCACAGAACCACAGGAACATCCAGATTGGAAAAGACCCTCAGAATCACCAAGTCCAACCTATAACCCTACTCTACAAGATTCACATTAAACCACATCATAGAATCAGAGAATGGTAAGGTTGGAAGGGACCTCAAGGGTCATCCAGTTCCAATCCCCTGCCATAGGCAGAGACACCTCCCACTAGTACAGGTCACTCAAGGCCTCGTCCAACCTGGCCTTGAACACCTCTAGGGAGGGAGCAGCCACAACCTGCCTGGGCAGCCTGTTCCAGTGCCTCACAATCCTCACTGGAAAGAACTTCCTTCTAACATCCAATCTAAATCTCCCCCCTGCCAGTTTAAACCCATTGCCCCTTGTCCTGTCATTACAAGACCTTGTCAATAGTCCCTCCCCAGCCTTCCTGTAGGCCCCCTTCAGATACTGGAAGACTACTATAAGGTGTCCTCAAAGCCTTCTCTTCTCCAGGCTGAAGAGCCCCAACTCTTGTAGCCTGTCCTCATAGGAGAGCTGCTCCCTAAGTAGCACATCCAAACAACCCTTAAACACATCCAGGGTGGGTTCTTTCACTGGCTGAAAACTGAAGGGGAAAGAGCAACAAATTCCATTGGCTTTTTGCAACATTTCGGGTTTGTAAGTGTTGCCAAAACTGAACAACTTCAGTCATTTCCAAAAATCAATATCAGATGGTGAAAACAAGTGGCTGGTATTGCTGGGCTTGATAGCAATCGATTAGTTTGGGACAAACACAAAAGAAGTGCATGTAGAATCAATCTTCTCTGTTTTCTGACCATTTGTTTTCTTTGGCATAAAAATTCTTACCAGTATATGGACAGTAACAGCATCTAGGAGCTTCAGTTATGGAAAAGAAATGTGTTGGGCTATGAATCTACATTACAAAAAGGCAGTTTGTGCACCTAAGAGCCTGCATGGCTGTTGTTTAACTTGACACTGACCCTTAATGGCTTTGCTTAGTTGGCCATGAATTACAGGAAATTTCAGCCAAAGAAAGCTTTATGTTTTGTTCAGTCATGAGTCTTTCCCTCAACAGCTGAGCTCTGTATCTCTGGTAATGTGATAATTTCTAACCAGTGAGGTCAGAAGTAGTGAGTCCCCCCCCATCTATGGCAAATGAGCTTTATTTTGAGTGAGTCGTGATTTCTTTTTTTGGGGGGGATGCAAAAATTTTAGACTGTAGAAGTAAAATTGTAGCAAGATGGTAATGAATGATGCTATTCCAGGGCTTGGAGTTTGTGTTTCTCATAACCTAAGCATCTCAACCACTTTCTGTTCCCTTAATAGTTTTGTTGGTTTTTTTGTTTTTCTTTCCTGATATAGGACAAAATTTAAATCCTCTGTTACAAAACTGCTACCGGATGCTCAGCACACAAAACTTTTGGACACTTGCCATAACAGACAAAAGACTGAGCATCTCTGTGGAGGTCACAAACACCACTATAGCTCAAGCAAACTCTTTCTCTGTCAACCTGCTGACTTAAGTCGAAGTGGGAAGCGGATCAAATCCTTCAAAAAAAGCCTGTTTTTGTCAGATTTCAAGCAAGAAAGTAAAAGAAGGCAATTTTAAGAGGTGTGCTTGCCCTCAGGTACACTTTCTGATAAGTTCATCATATCTTTGGCCTTTTGCTGGACAAACTGAGACCTCTGAAGGTTTCTTTCAACTAAACCTGGCTCTTGGCTAGATGGAATGATTGTTCTACTCCTGCTACTGCATGTGCATTTTTGAACAGAGAATTAAAACAGCATGAATTTCACTCTATCCAACATTTGGCAACATCCCTTCAGAAGAGTAGATTAGATCAGTATTTCACAGACTTCCTGCTAGATGTTTCCTTCTCTAATAAAAGCTTTTCTTTTTTTAAAGTTGTTTATTGCCTTAGCTCATTTCCACTAAGACATTGTTTCTTTTGTCTAATCTTAAGTTTTCCAGGACTGTAGTGTGAGGATCTTACACATACACACAGATAGAATTCAGGAGAGGTTTTTCTTACATTTCATGTGACAACATTAAATATAAAACCATAAAGAAGGATCTATGGAATTTCCTGTTGCTTTCAAGGATAAGCAGTGGTGTTTTTTCCCAATGACAATGCCTACTGAGTCAAAAAGTTTTAGCAAGAAGACAATGAAATCCAACAGCACCTTGGCTTAGAGGAGAACTGCAACATCAGATAGAGGAACACCCAAAGCCAGTGGCACCTTGGCATAGAGGAGAACTGCAACATTAGATAGAGGAACACCCAAAGCCAGTGGCACCTTGGCTTAGAGGAGAACT
>WBNM01043332.1:0-23511 GCA_013399055.1 Ramphastos sulfuratus | reverse complement strand
TAAGGCAACCACGTGCACCCTGTTTACTGCAGTGGCTGGGCAGACCCCAGACTTAGTGGCGCCAGGTCCTTTGTCCCTTTTCCCGCGGTTGCTCTCCCCAAAACAGAAGGAGGGAGAGCAGAAAAATGTCCTGGGTAAGCCAGGGCATTCACAAGCCTCATTTGGCCTGTTTAGGCCCACCACGACAGGGGGACAGGCTCTTCTTGCTTGTGCCTTTTGATAGGACAGGGAACAATGGATATAAGCTGCAGCACAGGAGGTTCCACCTCAACACAAGGGGAAACATCTTTACTGTAAGGGTCACAAAGCGCTGGAACAGGCTCCCTAAAGAGGCTGTGGAGGCTCCTTCTCTGGAGGCTTTCAAGGCCCATCTGGATGTGTTCCTCTGTGACCTGAGCTAGATTTTATGCTCCTGTTCTGGCAGAGGGTTGGACTCAATGTTCTCTTTGGGTCCCATCCACCCCCTAACATCCTGTGATCCTGTATTCAAAGAACAGAAGGGAGCTCCTGAGCTCAAAATCAGTTCCTTTCCATGATCATTTGGTCTATTTGTGGCATTAGTAGGCAAAGCTATCCAGGGTTTCTCTCTGCCTCTCTTGTTCTCCAATACATGCACAATTTCCTCCACTAATCAGCTGGCAGTGAAGTTTTCACCCTGATTCAGGGTACTATACCTGTACAGCAGCAGAAAGCCTGTGTTTTGGCTGAATTCCTGTTGTTTCCACCAACTGGTTGTCTTCTGCCAGGCACCCAGTGACAGAACAAGTGAACACAGCCTAAAGCTGCATCACGGCAGGTTTAGGCTGGATCTTAGGAAGAAGTTCTTCATAGCAAGAGTGATTGGTATGGGAATGGGCTGCCCGGGGAGGTGGTGGAGTCACTATCCCTGGAGGTGTTAAAAAGGAGGTTGGGTGAGGCACTTAGTGCCACGTTTTAGTTAATTAGAAGGTGTTAGGTGATAAGTTGGACTCAATGATCTCGAAGGTCTTTTCCAACCTGATTAAGTCTGTGATTCTGTGATTCTGCTCCACAACTGACTTCCTTCAGCTGTATGTCAGGAGTGGTGGTGGTGGTTGCACTCTGTGGATACAACGAGGTGTGACCCATCTAATGATAATATAAACTATTTCCTCATCTAGTTAGTATTTCTATTACTCCAAGGATATGACAAAGTTTGGACACAGAAGTCACCTAGAGTTTCGTTATTGACCAATACAAGGTCAAGCATGGTGAAAGGCATTGCTCCAACTCCTCGTGTACATTGCTGGTTTCCAAATTACCTGTGGTCACTTTGGAAGATGACCAGGATATCACTGCAAGACCTGAAATGGGAACTTCTGCTGCAAAGCAGAAAATACACTTCTTACAAACAGAAGTCATGAAGCCTTAATACATAAACATATGACAAAGTGCCTTCAGCAGGACAACTGGGGTGTTGCAGACTTGCTGGATTGGCTATCACATGTTTTTTGAAGTAGAAGTATACCTCTTTACACTTTCATATTGGTCTTCTAAACATCTCACAAGAGTAGAGTATGGATTGAACATGTCAGCAGGTGAAATAGCAGCAGATATGTCTTTGGTAATGATTAGTTAATGAGGGTGATCTCATCGATGTTTCTAAATATGTAAAGAGTGAGTGCCAAGAGGATGGAGTGCCAGGCTCTGCTCAGTGATGCCCAACGACAGGACAAGGGGCAATGGGTGGAAGCTGAGGCATAGGACAGGCTGCCTGGGAGTTTGTGAAGTCTCCCTCTCTGGAGATACTCAAATCCTGCCTGGATGTGTTCCTGTGTGATCTGGTATAGGTGATCCTGCTCTGGCAGGGGGGTTGGACTGGATGATCTTTCGAGGTCCCTTCCAGCTCTGACACTCTGTGATTCTGTGATTCTGTGAAGCACCTAAAATATTCTCCTCTGTCTTAAAATGTCAGAATCTTGCTTTTGCTAAATGCCTTGCTTCCAACATGTTTGTAAAGCTCCTCCCTTGAAGACTGTTTGTGTTCAGAGAGGCAGAATTGCTGCACATGCTGACCAACGGGTTCCCTCAGTCAGACCTAAGACCTCCAGGTAGATCTTTGCCTGACAAACAATCCATCCTCCCTACCAAGCGTGCAGAAGAGAGGATGCTTCATCAGACAGGGCTTTGTTACAGCATCATGTCACGAGAGCTAATACTGCCTTTAGCAGTGCATGCATTAGCAATATGAGAGTTGATATGCTAAGTGAGCTTTTTAACAGACCTTGTTAAACACGTTAGCTTCAGAGACCTCAAGTTATCTATCACCAGAGTGCTGCTTTTTTATTTTTTTGTCATTGTAGCAAAATAAACTGGAGTTTACCTGTAGACTTAGCCCTCGCATTTATTTTCAATAATAGCAGCCCCTCTGAGAGCAGACCCTGCCCACAGTCCTCCTCTGCACAGCAGTGGGAACTTGCAAACTTGCAAACCTGACATTCCAACTCCAGCCATGGTAGGAGATGCAACAATGGATGTATTGTGCCAGCTTAATTAGAGAATCCAAGCCAAGGAAAGGATGAGCACAGTACACAGAGTTAGGAGTTTGTCAGCACCTGGGTTAAAATAGAAAGGCAGTAAAATACAGTCTGTTTTCCTTCTCATTGGCGAATGCCACCACCAAGTTCTCCACTCATGTCTTGATTTGAACTCTCCTTCTTTAGGGTCTGTTAATAGCACATCACTGTTAATAGCACATCAAGAGAAGTGTGGGCAGCAGGGTAAGGGAAGTGATCCTCCTCCTCTACTCCACACTGGTGAGACACCACCTGAAGTACTGCATCCAATTCTGGAGCCACTATTACAGGAGGTATATGGATGTGCTGGAAGGTGTCCAGAGAAGGGCCACGAGAATGATCAGAGGGTTGGAGCTGCTCTGCTATGAGAAGAGACTGAAGGAGTTGGGGCTCTTTGGTCTGGAGAGGAGAAGGCTCCGAGGTGACCTTATTGTGGCCTTCCAGTATCTGAAGGGGGTCTACAAGAAAGCTGGAGAGGGACTCTTTAGGATGTCAGGGGGACTAGGGAGAATGGAACAAAGCTAGAAATGGGTAGATTCAGATTGAAACGTAGAAAGAAGTTCTTCACCATGACAGTGATGAGATCCTGGAACAGGTTGCCCAGGGAGGTGGTGGAAGCCCCATCCCTGGAGGTGTTTAAGGCCAGGCTGGATGAGGCTCTGGACAGCCTGATCTAGTGTGAGGTGTCCCTGCCCATGGCAGGAGGATTGGAACTAGTTGATCCTTGTGGTCCCTTCCAACCCTGACTGATTCTATGATTGCTCCTTCTTTAGGGTTAATAGCACATCATTGTTAATAGCACATCACCTCTTCCAAAGCTGACATACACTCGTGTTTGTGTCAGCACAGCACAGATCTGTCCTCTTCACTACCAAAGCTGACAGCATGTTACTGGAGATGAGTGAAACTGTACCTACGCTGGAGTTTTGCAGCTAAAGTCAGCACTAAATTCCCAGTGTGGACAAATTCTGACACGACAGAAAACCCTTCATGAGGGAGGAGACTAGCCAAGAAATTCTGGATACTCTTCCATGGATGAGTGCATCAGTTGTGTCTGGTGTAAAGCAGCCCATAAAGCACATGCTCCCAAGCTTTTCCAGCATTAAGGCAAAGCAAAGAATTTAGAAAGAGAAGCAGGAACTGTCTTTAAACCAAACAAATCCAGCAGATTTCAGTACAAACACATAAATAAGAGTTGGGATAGAGCATTTACTTAGGGTGCCTGAAACTGACAACGAGATCTGGAACTATATAACAAAATGAGAAGGGAAAGATGTAACTGCTGACACGCAATTAACAGAAAATAAGGAGGCAGTTTGGTGTTGGTTCAAGGTGATCCATCCCCACGGCCACAATGAGAGCTAATGAACTAAATCTGAAAGCGTCAGCATAAGATTTTGACAAATGCGTTGTTTGCCTATTGAGAGGGTGGAAAATGATTATAAATGACAAGCTGGGCTTGCTTTCAGGCATGGACACTCCAGGAGCAGTGGCATTATGGCCTCTGTTGGCTGTTCTCTGTGTAAATGATTTCACACTTCTGCTACTGAGTCAGTTGGGTGTTTCTCCATTTAAGAATTGCTGAAATAAAATATCTCCTGCTCCACAGTCAAGGCATGTTCTCGGCTCCCAGAAAGGAGGAAGGCTTTAAACTTATCTGGGTTTTCTATTTTTTAGTGCTAGTCTCCATATGGTGCATTCTCACAATTCAGAATTTGTGAGGGTAGTGAAAATTTTAAGCAAATTATTAATAAGCATGGTGGCAACATGGAATGTTGCACTGGTAAATTGAAAAGAACCTGAAGCTGTATTTCATGTCATTCACAGAATCACAGAATCACAGAATCACAGAATTAACCAGGTTGGAAAAGACCTTCAAGATCATCGAGTCCAACCTACCACCTAACCTTTCTAATTAACTAAACCATGGCACTAAGTGCCTCATTCAGCCTCCTTTTAAACACCTCCAGAGATGGTGACTCCACCACCTCCCCAGGCAGCCCATTCCAATGCAAATCACTCTTTCCATGAAGAACTTCTTCCTAAGATTCAGCCTAAACCTGCCCTGACCAAGCTCGAGGTTGTGTCCCCTCCTTCTGTTGCTGGTTGCCTGGAGAAGAGACCAACCCCCGCCTGGCTGCAACCTCCCTTCAGGTAGTTGTAGAGAGCAATGAGGTCTGCCCTGAGCCTCCTCTTCTCCAGGCTGCACACCCCCAGCTCCCTCAGCCACTCCTCACTGGGCTGTACTCCAGCCCCCTCACCAGCTTTGGTGCCCTTCTCTGGACACATTGAAGCACCTTTCTTAAATTGAGGGTCCCAGAACTGGACACAGGACTCAAGGTGTGGCCAAAGCAGTGCTGAGTACAGGAGCAGAATGACTTCCCTCGTCCTGCAGGTCACACCATTCCTGATACAGGTCAGGATGCCATTGGTCTTCCTAGCCATCTGGGCACACTGTTGGCTCATGTTCTGGAGGAAAATGAGATGTTTGCTTAAACATTTTGATTAAAGAAGACCAGAGACCAAACTAAAGTTAAAGGTCTGGTACAATCTACGGATCGTATAATAGTCAAATGTAAATTAAATTCTGAAATCTCTAATTCCAACATTTCCTTCAAAGATTGTAATGACTTAAGCAGACATCTCAAAACCTGACTTTGCTTCTTGTCTTCTCTAGTCTGCCATTTCTTGTGCAGAGACTTTGTAACAGCTGAAATTCCCCAGTGAGGTAGAAATGTTATAGAAAGAGCAGGAATGAGAAGAGTTTTGGCTGATTTGCTGCTCCCCATTGCTCAATTCTGCACACATCTGTGCCATTATAAACATAATGAATAATAAATCCAAGATCATTTTAAGGGCTGCATCCATTGCAAGTATAAATACACAAAGGCAAAGGATTTTTTTTCCTTGGAAAGTAAGCAAGAGAGAGTTTTATGTAATTCTTATGAGACTTAATGACATGCTGAAGATGAAACAATTCCTATTTTGCCTTCATGGAAGCAGACTTAAGTGAAATGGTACTTTTCATTCCTCTTTACAGAAGGAGGTACAGAGCATCAGCAGGTGGTCAGCTTTAAATCAGCAAAGTGCAAACCTCACAAAGATTGCTGTAGAGGGAAGCCACGTGAAGTTTGGGTGCTCTTTACAAAGCTCCAAACTGCCTATCATGAAGCAAAGAGGTGTTCTACAGGCTTTTAGAATCTCCATGCTCCCAGGGTCTGGATTCCAGTTTGGAAACTCCTTTGGGCTAGAAATCAACCTTGGGCTCTAAGCCCAAGCATGGGGCTCCATGCATCACTCTGGCATCACTGCAGGGCTGTAGAGCTAGCAGCATCCCCTCTGCTGTGAAACACCTCATTGATCCGTATCTGCTGAAGAAAAGTTGATTGGCTCCAGAAGATCAATGTTCAGGCCAGATTCAGACTGTGGAGTGGCCTCTGGATCATGTGCCCCCTGCCTGAAATTTCCAGAAAATTAAATATTTTACTTTGGTCAACATCCAAAAGAATTGTCAGGAAAAGGTGATTTGACTTGATCAAAAAGTGAATAATGCTCTGTGTGTCAGCCTGGAGAAGAGGAGACTTAGAGGGGATGTTATCATTCTCTAAAACCACCTGAAGGGAATTTGTAGTCAGGTGGGGGTCAGGCTCTTCTCTCAGGCAACTTGTGACAGGACAAGAGGGCATGGTCTGAAGCTGTGCCAGGGGAGGTTTAGGTTGGATATTAGGAAGCACTTCCTCATGGAGAGGTTGATTAGGCACTGGAATGGACTGCCCAGGGAGTTGGTGGAGTCCCCATTCCTGGAGGTCTGTAAGAAAAGTTTGGATGTGGCACATGGTGGTGTGGCTTAGCTGATGTGGTGTTAGGTTATAGGCTGGGCTTGATGATCTCAAAGGTCTTTTCCAGCCTCAATGATTCTGTGATTCTGTGTGTGTGTGGTGGAGTCCAATCAACTGCACACAAGCCTTCTCTTCTCCAGGCGGCAGAGTCCCAACTCGCTCAGCCTGTCCTCATAGCAGAGCTGTTTCAGCTCTCTGAGCATCTTCTTGGCCTCCTCTGGACTGGCTCAAACAGTTCCATGTCCTTCTTAATATCCTTCTTTACACTTTATACTTGGTACTCTGTGTTTCTGGCAAGTCCAGCAGCTTGTACGTGCTTACCTAACCAGCACACAGTAACATCCAACACACAAGCTAAAAAATACTGATAAGTCATTTCATAAAACCATAGAATCACAGAATCATAGAACCATAGAACCACAGAACCACAGAACCACAGAATCACAGAACCATAGAATCATAGAACCATAGAATCATAGAATCATGGAATTATAGAATCATAGAATCATAGAATTATAGAATTATAGAATCATAGAATCATAGAATTATAGAATTATAGAATCATAGAATCATAGAATTATAGAATTATAGAATCATAGAATCATAGAGATCATAGCATCATAGAATGGTCCAGGCTGGAAGGGACCTCCAAAAGTCATCTACTCCAACCCAATTTGTGGGAGAATTAGGAGAATAACCTACTAAAAAGACATTTTTCAAGGCATTTACACATTCCAGAAATCTAGTGAGCTTGAGATGAGTTTTTCTTCTCCCTCATCCAGTCACCCAGAAGAACAGAGGTGGGAACCTCTTGGCTTGACCCTCAGACATAATCCTACAGTCCCCAGGCCAAACTCAATCCTGACAAAGACAAAATGGAGGGATTTCTTTTTTTTTCCCTCTACAAACTTCAGGCTGTTTCCTACCGTTGTCTATTGTCTCAGGTTCTGACAGAGAGTCCATTTTCTTACCCCCTCTTTCAGCCATGCAAATCAAGCAAAGCAAAGCGCACAATGAAACATTAGCAACTGTTCAGATCAGCGGTTCTGAGCCCCCCTTGGGAAATCCATAAAAGCCCTCCCTGGAGTATTTAGTAGATAATGCTCCCTCTTTCCGCCTGCAGTGTTTTGAAAAATGTAGCCCATAAAATGTGGCTGACATTGTGCAGCCAGCCCAGCTCCCCTGCCAACGCCACGGCCTCCTCGGGACGAACACGGTTCCCATTGTTAGCCCTGACTTGCTGAATGCAGCCAGGCCAGAGGAGATTTCTATGCCTTGCACAGCGATAGCACAGGGCTTGGAAGGGAACTTCTTCAGAAAACTATATTTGATCAGTCACAAAAAAACCTTCCCGGAGAGAGATGCTGAACTCTGTGTGTGTGCATTGTAGCTGGCACTGTTAACAACACCTATTGCTAAGCTTGTATGAGATGTTCCCATACAAGACCTGGTTTGGTTACTTACAACCTACTTGATCAGGCTTTAACAGTTTGGACTGAGTTTTGGGGTTTTTTTCTCCATACAGAATAGTTGCTTCAGGAAGAGTCTATATTGGAAATTTCTGCCAAGACAGACTAATCTGTTTTGTTTTTTTTTTTTTTTTAAACAGGAAAATACATTATTTTTGCCTCTGTCAAATCTTGCAAGGATTTCCTTGAAGAACTCTTCTTTCACCTAATGTGTACAAACATCTGAGGGGTGGGTGTCAAGTGGCTCTCTTCTCGGTGGTCAGCAGCAATAAGTCATGGAGAAACAGCTACAAACTGGAACAGAGAAGGTTTCAGTTCAACATGAGGAGAAACTTCTTTACAGTGAGGGTGATAGAGCACTGGGACAGGCTGCCCAGAGAGGTTGTGGAGTCTCCTTCTCTGGAGACTTTCAAAACCTACCTGGATGTGTTCCTCTGCAAACTACCCTAGGGAATCCTGCCTTGGCACAGAGATGGACTGGATGATCTCTGGAGGTCCCTTCCAACCTCTAAAGTGCTGTGACTCTGTAATTATTTTGGTATTTGAAGGGAAGGTTTCTGTTTGAGGGACATGCCTTTTTCAATATTGTTGTTAATCCTCTCCCCCCTACACTTGGGCCAAATTTCAAGCTTACTAAAAAACTAAAACCAAAACCAAACAAACAAAAAAACCAAAAACACCCAAAAACCCAAACCAAACCAACAAACAAAAAAACCAAAAAAACCCCCCAAAACCCAGCAATCTCTTCAGGCATGCTGGAATTTGGCAAAGGAAATCTTGGATGTTGAACAGGATTTCCCCTATAAATACATCAGCTGAGAAGTTCCTACACATGAAAGCAGACAGCTGGGAAGCACAAAGATCCCCATTCTGCTGCCCAGGCAAAGATGGTGCCCAAAAGAGAGCTGGAGAGGTGGTTTGGGAAGAAACTGTAGCTTTCACTCAGAGAAATCCTCCTCTGCTACCTCTCCAAGAGGGAGGACATCCACCTCCAGAGGCAAGGGGCTTAGCCAACCCCCCCTCTAACATCTGCCCCTCACCCATCCCCAGTTCTCAAACAGGAGCATGCAGGAGTGTAAGAAGAGCTCACCAAAGGTCAGGGTTCGCCTTTGTTTCACCTCTCATCCATTACTTCACTCCTTCCCTATCTCAAGCCCATAACCTTTACCAGCAGCAACGGAACAAATTGCTTGGGAAAGTTCAGGAGATGGCAGGAACATCTGGGCCACATACTGTAGATGCCACTGTAAGTTAACCTCTCGCATGCGGTGGGGTGCTGTGTGAAAGGCTGTCAGGGCCACAGCTGTGCGCAGGGCTTCACACCCACCCACGGCCCCAGCGGGCAGCAACCACCTTGGCATGGGAGGAAAAGCGAGAAATAAGAGGGGGAAGAAAGGAGAAGGGGTGGGAGACAGGAGATGGGAGGAAGGCAAGGCAAAGCAAGGTAAGGCATGATGAATTTGTTCAGCTAAGGGACGATGCATCATAGGCAGTCAGTGCAACGAATCCTCGGCAAAACCTCCCTTGCACACCCTGCACGGAGTGAGCTGGCACAGCTCTTCACAAGCCACATTTGGTTTGAACAGAGACAAAAGGGGCAAGATTGCAGTGGGAAATGGGAAGGAGGGAAGGGTGGGTGCAAAGGGAAAGAGAGTCTCAGAGCACTGAGTTTTTGCAGGCTCTCTCCGACCCACATAATCAGCAGGGCTCAAGTTGACAGCAGGGGATTTAAACACTTATAGGGGGAGCTCAGCTGGGAGTCTCAAGGGAAAAAGGGCTGGGAAATACAGTTCTGTAGAAAAGGCAAAGAGAGAGAAAAGAGCTGCTAAGCAGCAGGAGAGACATCTGCAGCATAGCTGTTCGGTTTGGGTTGCTCTCTGCCCTGAGCTGGCGATGGGAATGAGTGAGAAAATGTATTCAGCATCATGATTCTCTCAAGAAGGGGGCAAAAGGAAGAGCCCAGTGAAAGCTGATGATCTGGACAGCTTGGGGCATCAACAGCCCAAGTCCTGGGCTGATCTCAGATGCCACCTTGTAGGAAGGGACCTCTCCAGCTCTGCAAACTGATTAAATGTGCTACTCATAGGACAAGGTCCCTGCTTTACTTTTCCATTCCTGTATGGGCCAATGTGTGACATACAGTGCCAGGAGGGATGTAGAGAGGTAAGAACCAGGGCACACCACCTTAGTAAGGTGAAACAAGGTGACTGATTAAATGGTGGGCCATTGTGTTTTATCACTGGCATGCCCAATGGTCTATCTTCCAGTCAGCCAGATAGCAGAAGACAAGAAAACTTTCAGTGGCAGAGGTCCATGATAAAATTGTCATACAAATTTTGGCAGTTAAGTGCTTGTTTATTTCAAGATGAGATTGATGACCTAATCAATAACCCTAGTAACAACTGATAGGACAAAAGGAAATGGCTCAAGTTTCACGTGGGGAGGTTGAGATTGGATGGTATAAGAAACTTCTTCATGGAAAGGGTTATCAAGCACTAGAATAGACTCCCCGGGGAGATAGTTGAATCACCATCCCTGGAGGTGTTTAAAAGATGCAGAGATGTGCTGCCAAAGAACATAGTTTAGCACCAGACTTGGTCAAGTTAGATAATGGTTGGATTTGATGATCTAAGAGGTCTTTCCCAACTGAAATTATTCTATGATTCTGTGATAAATAGGCCTGCAAAATGTGATCTGAGAAGACAGATATGTCTGCAAAGAAGAGAAAATATTTGCATAACCTTTATAAACTGCTTCCCCCCAAAATCCTGCACCTTGGCTGAAGGGAAATACCCGTTCTCTTGGCAGTAACAGCAATGGGGAAATGTTTATTCTGCTCTTGCCCTACAATTTCTGTACAATTCAGTATCCTCCACATTTTGATATCTTCTGAAATCACTTCCTTCACAAAAAAGAATGGGCTTGAAGAACAGGTAAAGGATGGAGATAGAAATCCTAGAATACTATTCAAGCAAATGACTTTTTACTTCAAAGAGGCTTCAGGTTTTATAGAGCCCTAAGCCTTCCAAAACTGCATAGCACTTAAAACATATTAAAAGGCATTAGAAATGTTATTATTCCTTTAAACAGTTCTTGACAAATATATGCCTTCAGAAGAATACATATTCATATATGGTATTAAGGATGCATTATGCAAGTGGATCCATCTATAGGCTTTTCTGGCATTCCTCTGCTGTAACAGTAGTGCACAACTCATACACCACAGGATCACAGCATGTTAGGGGTTGGAAGGGACCTCCCAAGATCTTTTGAGTCCAACTCCCCTTTCAGAGTAGGACTATAATCTAGCACAGGTCATATAAGAACACATCCAGACAGGTCTTGAAAGTCTCCAGAGAAGGAAACTCCACAACCTCTCTGAGGAGCCTGTGCCAGTGCTCTGGGACCCTTACAGCAACAAAGTTCCTCCTCATGTTGAGGTGGAACTTCCTGTGCTGTAGTTCATACCCATTATCCCTTGTCCTATCACTGAGCACAACTGAGAAGAGTTTGTCCTTTTCCTCTTGACCCCCAGGCCTCAGATATTCATAAAGATTGATTAGATCCCCTCTAAGTCTTCTCCTCAACAGACAAAAAAGCCCCAGGTCCCTCAGTCTTTCCTCATAGGGCAGGGCTCCAGCCCCTTAATCATCTTCGTAGCCCTCCACTGGACTTTTGAGTAGATTCTTGTCCCTCCTGAACTGGGGAGCCCAAAACTGGATGCAATATTCCAGGTGAGGTCTCACCAGGGCAGAGTAGAGGAGGGACTAATTTGCTCTAAATGCAAACTTGGCAAAAGCACCAGACAAAGACAGCACCAGAAGAATTTACTCACACACATGCATATGCACAACTAATTTCCTGCTTGCAAAGCAAATTAATGCTTTATTACTTGTCCTTTCTGCAGCTCAAGTAACTCCACAGTGCTCATTAAAACTGACTTTTTCTACCTAGCATGTGTTAAAGCAGCAAAACGAAAAGTGCACAATGACAACAGCCTGTTAAGTGTAGAACAACAGCAGCATTTGCAAACAGTAGCTGAGATGGGCAGTAGGCTCAAAGTGCATATGCAGGCTGGGACATCCCAAATTATTTCCAGCCCTGTGTTGCTTTTAAGGAGTACCAGAGGTGATGGTCAGTGGCAGGGTTCTCCCAGCCTTTGCTGGGTTTGAATTAGCTGCAGCCTACTTTCTCTAAAGGGACATGAGGCTCACCCCCATCTCTTGCTGAGCAGCCTGTAAATGTGACTGACAGTGCTGCAGCTTTATTTTAAACCCACATTTTAAAAGATACATTTACAAAGTATAAATTTGCCTAAATATTCTTGAAAACAGGACTTCCCTTTGCCTAAAGCACCATGGATTAGGCCCTGGCACTCTTCCCTGCACCAGCTGTTACCTAATCCAGGCTCTGCTGACTACATTTTGGGTTCACTCACTCGCTCACTACTACTGTAAATGTGTTTTGGCTGTCAGTGAGGTCAACCAATTTTCATGCCACAAGATGGGAAGTAATCCATTTCACAAAAGCAACACATTTTTACAGCTTCTGGAATCCCTTCCTTTGCAAAAACAATGGGGTGAAGGAGCAGAAGGCAATCCTAACACATTTTTCAATGAACCTTTCCTTTCAATAGGGCTTTAGGAGTTTACAGGACATCAAATCTCCCAACACTATGCATCCTAAAGTATATTAAAATATGTTGCATGCTAGTTAGGATTTGTATTTTCTATTTGGTGATGCTGGTTTTGCCCAGGTGCCTACAAGTGTGACTGCTTCAGATGCAGGGAGAGGGCAGCTTACCTTGAGTGGGTAAACATAAAGAGAGTTTTCAGCAATGAGCTACCAGTGTGCTGGGCATGGAGGCTGCAGAAAAGACCTGGGTTTAGCATCTATTGACAATGGCATTTATTGGTCTGATGAACCTAGCTGGAGACATGAACTAATCCCTGCTGCAACCCTGCTGGTGGTAGCTGTGTCAGGGGCCAAAGAGACTGGTCCTGAGCACAGGGGTCAGTGAGGGCACTGGCTCCAACACAGGGTGACAGATAGCCTAACAATCAGGATGGACACATTGTACAAGAGGCAGAAACAAAATGAAGGTCTCAGCTTCTGGAACCTCATTTTTTTTCCATCTGAGATGAGGGTAAACCAGATGGTGTTCATCTAGGGTTCCTCTTGACTATAGCCCACATGAGCATGACAATATGCATAGAGAGTTAGTAAGAGGTGTGTACATTACGCCAAATAGTTCAGACCAAATTAAACACACTTTGTCTCATCCTATGATGAACAACTACTATTATTGCTTTTACCACTGACTTTAAAACCTTTTACTTCAAAACTACAGCATCTAGGATAAGAGATCACAGGGATCACAGGATCAAAGGATGTCAGGGGTTGGAAGGGACCCAAAGAGACCATCAAGTTCAACCTCCCTGCCAGCGCAGGACCATACAGTCTAGCGCAGGTCACAGAGGAACACATCCAGACAGACAGGCCTTGAAAATCTCCAGAGGAGGAGACTCCACAACCTCCCTGGGGAGCCTGTTCCAGTGCTCTGGGACACCTACTGTAAAGAATTTCCCCCTTGTGTTGAGGTGGAACCTCCTGTGCTTCAGCTTATATCCATTGCTCCTTGTCCTATCCCAGGGCACAAGTGAGCAGAGCCTGTCCCCTCCTCTCCTGGCCCCCAGCCCTCAGATATTTATGCACATTTATTAAAGCCCCTCTCAGTCTTCTCCAGACTTCAAAGCCCCAGATCCCTCACCCTCTCCTCATCATCCTTGTAGCCCTCCCTTGGACTGTCTCCAGCAGATCCCTGTCCTTCTTAAACTGGGAAGCCCAAAACTGAACACAGTACTCAAGATGAGGTCTCACCAGGGCAGAGTAGAGGCAGAGGAAAACCTCCCTCGATCTGCTGGACACACTCTTCTTGATGCACTCCAGGATCCCATTGGCCCTCTTGGCCACAAGGGCACATTGCTATCTTGTTATCCACCAGGACTCCAAGGTCCCTCTCCACAGGGCTGCTCTCCAGCAGATCATCTCTCAGCCTGTACTGGTGCATTTTATTATTCCTCCCCAGGTGCAGGACTCTGATCAACTCTGGACTAACACACTCTAACTCTAGGATAGAGGAGCATGCACACAAGGAACTAATTCATCAGTAGTCAATCTGGAATGATGCCATATGTAGGTGACTCCCCTTTCCAAGACTGTGACAAATATGGGGGAGAGGGGATAAGAGACTGCAAAGTATCTTTCAATTCCTTTTTCTTCTACTCCTTGCTTTCTGCAGCAGCTCTACCCTGTCCTTTATGCAAGTGGAAGGCAGCTTTAATAGCAGCTGTTTTCTCCAGTACCCCATGTGCTCTGCAAAAGAGACTGTAATGACATTGCTGGGCAATCTGGGGACAACGAAGAGGGCTGGTGAGGAGGTCTTGCAGAAAAAAACCTACAGTGACTGGCGAGGTTGCAGGGTAGTCATTGTAAGAGCTGTGCTATAGGTGACTTTCTACTACCAGAATGCTCCAGCACAACCAAAAGCTGTCTCTGGTGTTCCAGCCGGGTGGTGGTTCGTGGTATACTGCTTGAAATGGCCTCTGGAGCCTGCACCTGGTGCAGGAACAAACAAACCACTTGTTAGAGGGAGATTATTTTTCAGTCTCTGAAGCATGTGGGTTCGTCTGTTCCTGGCTGGTGGTTCTTGGGAGGCTGCTTTTATTCCTTCCCTGGCCTGCCTGCTTTGGAAGTGTCCCAGGAAGAAACAACACTGCTGGTGTAGAGGCAGCCAATTCTACCTCTGTTTATAAGTAGGGGAGAGGTGGGGGGGGCTTTTGTGCAAAACTACCTACCTCCCTGCAAGGAAAGCCTGCTCCTACAGTGGGAACCTAACAGACTGCATCTGTTTTGTCTTAGTCTAAAGCATTCCTTTCTGGTGCTAACTGGGAACAATTTAGCTGGAATTTCCAATTGAAACGAGCTTTTTGACTTCTATATTGATGATTTAAGTTGTTCTCAGGCAGGGGTTCTGCCATGTATTTTACAAACAGGCCATGCCAAGTTTGAATGTTTTTACAAGTTTGACTCAGATGAAATATACTGATTTTAATAAAACACTGTTCTTTTCACAGAATCATAGAACCTGAGAGGTTGGAAGGGAGATCATTGAGTCCAACCCCCCTGCCAAGGCAGGATCCCCTAGGGTAGTTTGCACAGGAATACATCCAGGTGAGTTTGGAAAGTCTCCAGAGAAGGAGACTCCACAACCTCTCTGGGCAGCCTGTTCCAGGGCTCTGTCACNCCACTTGACACCCACCCCTCAGATATTTGTACACATTGATCCAATCTCCTCTCAGCCTTCTCCAGACTAAACAGCCCCAGGGCTTTCAGTCTCTCTTTGTAGAGGAGATGCTCAAGTCCCCCAGTCATCCTCGTGGCTCTCCGCTGGACTCTCTCCAGCAGGTCCCTGTCTCTCCTGAACTGGGGAGCCCAAAATTTGACACAGTATTCCAAGTGTGGTCTCTGCAGAGCAGAGTAGATGGGGAGGAGAATTTCCCTGGACGTGCTGGACACATTTTTCTTGGTGCAGCCCAGGATGCCATTGGCTCTCTTGGCCCCAAGGGCACATTGCTGTCCCAGCAATGTTTACTCAAAGATAGACTGCAATGCAGTTCCATAGAGGACACCTGGTAACAGCCCATGTTGCAAGAATTGGGATTTCAGTCAACTTGAAGAGGATGAGGAGGTGGTTAAAGAAACAGTCTTGAAAAATCTGCTTGAAGAAATAGTTTAGATGCTTCTGCAGCTATGTGCAAGATATTCTACACAAAGAGTAGGACTTTTAAGATTGTCTATATAGGAATAACCAGAGTAAGGGTCCAGACCCATGCCTGACACAGAGCCTCATGCTCTGGGAAAGCAAACTACCACTGCATGTAAGTAACTGAGCAAGATTTCTAATTTCTCCTTTCCTTGTAGGCTTTTCCAGCACTCACTGGTTCCAACATGTCCATCTGGTGTACTGTGTCTATAAGCACCCCTTGATCCTTCCTTCTTTGTCTTCATCTAACTCCCTTTTGTGACCTACCTCCCCTTCCCACATCCTGAAGCAGTAAGTCTCTCAATTCAAATACATACAGTATGGTTCACTACCCAAGGACCCTTCCCTCCTAAATCCCAGGTACCTCAGGGCTGGGTTGCATGGATCTAACTGCAGTGGGGTAGAGTTAAAACACCCCAGCAAATATTGTTGACTTCTATCATCTCAGTTGAGGCTCAAATACTGCAGAGCACCAAGTCTTCTTGGAGCCTCTCTGCAGAATCAGGTGCCCATCAGCAAGAAAAAACTGTCCTTGGAGCTCAACTGAGACAAAATATGGGTTGAATATGTGTACAAATATCTGAGGGGTGGGTGTCAAGTGGAAGGGGCCAAGCTCTTTTTGGTGGTCAGCAGCAATAAGACAAGGAGCAGTGGGTAGAAACTGGAACACTGAAGATTTCGCCTCATCGTGAGAAGAAACTTCCTTACAGTGAGGGTGACAGAGCACTGGAACAGAGAGGTTGTGGAATTTCCTTCTCTGGAGACTTTCAAACCATGCCTAGATGCATTCCTGTGCAAACTACTCTAGGGGATCCTGCCTTGGCAGGGAGTTGACTCGATGATTTCTGGAGGTCCCTTCCAACCTCTGTGATTCTGTGATTCCATGAAAATTAGGGGCACTTACTAAATTTTCTTATGGATGGAAGTTCAATAAACTCCTTTAAAGTCAAGCAAAGCAGTAAGCCTTTGCAGATGGATGGCTAAGAATATGAGTCCATTTCTATGTGATGGGAAATGAAGTGAAACAGCAAAAGGAAGCCATTGTGGTTGTTAGAGCACAGTTAGAGTTGGAATTGAAATCGAGTCTACTAAACTACATTCCAGGCACAGACAGATCTGAGAGGCATTGATTTGGGTGAAAAAGGGAAACAGCAGTCTTGTACGAATAAATATGTCAAAGGCTTGGAGGTTCTGGGGACAGATAACTTAAAAAATTAATATGAGGTCAGAAGAAAAGGTGAAAGCTCCTGTGTGGAACAAAAGGAGGAAAAGGAGTGCAGAGGGAAGAGGAGTAAAAAGAAAGGGAAGCCCCTCCATCGAGTGACTCCAAAAGCTTCAAGGGTCGCTCATGACACCAAGCCTGCAACTTGAGTAGGATCTGATGACACCGAAAAGTTGCCATTTGTTTGGTAAGGATCCTCATCCAAGTCTTGGTAAACCTATGCCTCAAAATTAGAGAAGCCAGGTGGTTTGAAGGGCTTCCATCTCACTGCTCTGCAATGCTTCTCTGGTCTTGTGAATATCTTTATCAATGATCTGGATGAGGGGATTGAGTCAGTAACCTTGCAGGCAACGCCGAACTGGGCAGTGTTGATCTGCTTGAGTGAGGGCTCTACAGAGAGATCTGGACAGCCTTGATCAATGGGGCTAAGGCCAGATGAATGAGGTTCAACAAGACCAAGTGCCAGGTCACTCACTTGGGTCACAATAACTCCATGCAACCCTAGAGGCTTGGGAAAGAGTAGCTAGAAAGCTGCCCACTGGAAAAGGACCTGAGGATGTTACTTGACAGTTGCTGAATATGAGCCAGCATGTGCTCAGGTGGCCAAGAAGGCCAACAGCATCCTGGCCTGTACTAGGAATAGTGTGGTCAGCAGGAGCAGAGAAGTGATTGTGTCCCTGTATTAGGCACTGGTGAGGCTGCACCTTAAATACTGTGTTCAGCTTTGGGCCCCTCACTGTAGGAAAGACATCTGTGGTGCTGGGGCATGTCCAAAGAAGGATAGCAAAGATGGTGAAGGATCCAGAGCACAAATCTCATGAGAATTGGCTGAGGTAACTTGAGTTGTTTAGCCTGGAGGAAAGGAGGCTCAGGGGAGACCTTATTGCTCTCTACAACTACTTCAAAGGAGGTCGTAGTGAGATGGATGTTGATTCCTTCTCCCGAGTGACAAGGGATAGGATGAGAGGAAATGGCTTCACATTGTACTTGAGAAGGTTTACACTGGATATTAGGGAAAATTCCTTCATCAGAAGAGTTGTCAAGCCTTGTAACAGGCTGCCCAGGGAAGTGGTTGGGTCACAATTCCCAAAGCTACTTAAGGGACATGTAGATGTGGTGCTGAAGGACACTGTTTAGTGGTGAACTTGGCAGTCTTAGGGTAAGAGTTCACCTTTTCCAACCTAAATTATTCTATGATTCTATGAGTCTTCTTTGATTCTTTTATTAATCTTACTTCCCCCCCCCCCCCCCCCCATTAAGGTTATTTCTGTTACATGGGGAAACACAGACATTGCTCTTCCATCCCCTGGACTGTGTGCAGTCAGAATCTCTGCTGCAAACCAATGGACCTGAAGGGTCACATTGCCCCCCCCAAATCTTGTACTGGGACCTCACTCCAATGAATTCTGCAGCTGTGCCAGAAAGTCCTAACCTCCTGCCTAATTCACTACCCACATGTGCAGAGGATGAGGGGAGGGGGAAAGAACCACTTCCCCTTGCCAAAAAAATTAAATAAGTCATAAGTATCAATCACTCCTTAACATGCACATTTTTATTCTCAAACAGCTTCATTTAGAGTGTTTTAATATAGAACAGCCTGACAGAAACAATGCCTCCTAAATAGCTGTATGGGCCTCTTTAGTCAATAGTACATACAGTAAATATTTATTATAACGTAACACAGGTTCTGTTTGTTTCTGTTTGTTTTTGCTTTTTATACTTTGCATTTGATGTGAGTGGGAGACACACCAAATATTGTAAATATTTATAAAGTATTCAGATTTGATATTATTTGCTCAGGTACAAATGGTTCCAGTTACTAGACTGTCACAAATGAGAAAACCACAAATAGAGAGCAGCACTGAATGAAAACAGAGTGGAAACATGACACAGCCACATCTACGGACTGCAGTAAACATTCCTCACAAGAAAGAACTAAATAAAGGTGCAAAATATCGTTGTTTTTTTTTAAGAGCTGTTTTGGCAGACATTTTAGAGACATCAATTTAGTGACAGTGTCTTTTGTTCCCCACGAAAGTGTCTTAGGTCTAAACTTACATGCAGTTAGCTTTTGGCTCTTTTGGTTTTAAAGAAAACATCAACCTGAAGAGTGTAGATAGATGGATGAGGGGAGGTTCTTCTTTTAACACATTCAATCTTGCTTTGAAAAACAAACATCCTTTTAGAAAAGTTGCCTGGAGGAGTCATGAATTTTGTCACCTGTGTAAGACTATCAGGTGGGCTGAGGAGCCACTGTCAGTTCCATGTCAGCTGTAGGGGCACTACTAGACATGTCCTACCAGTTACCTTAGTGATTTATTCCATCTCTGATGTCCATAAATCTTTTAGTCTTTCAGGGGAAATCTTTTTAGATTGAGGATGAATCAGAGAGTCTGGTACCAACCTCTCTTTCATGATGCCACTTGCAGGAGAGGTTCCCTTTCCCATCCCCTTGGGGCAAGCCTATCATCCCTGTCTCCTGGCCATACACCCTCTACTCCACAGTTCTGTACTCTTTGATCCCAGCAAAGCTGAGGTCCACATCCAACACCATGCAGTAGGACACAGCAGGTTCAAGCAGATGTTTTGCTGTCTCATTTTGGCTGGAGGGATTCCCTCTTCTCTCCCCACCCCAGCATAGCACAACTGAAATCCAGCACTGCAAGACTGATGTGGTCTTGGTTTCCCAATCCCTCACAATTATCTTTGTCCAGAGTTTTCATCATCCACAACTCAAAAGGATTTTTGTAAGGCTGGTGAATGGGTTGGTTTGAGATGTAACCAAGGATCTGAACTGTGGACAGAGTTCCAGTTCAGTTTGTGTTTTATTCTGAGCTATCTGCCCGGTGTTAGTGTGTCTTTCAGACTTGCTACAATCAATATTTTTTCCTCACTGATCACACTTGGTGTATCATTTATTACCATGGAATAACCCCTCTGGATAAAGCACAATGAAGTAAATACTGGAGACAAACACAGCAAACATCTGGAACGTGTTTTTCTCTCCAGTTGATTCATCATTTCAAAATGTTCTTTAAGGCTGAACTGGTAGCCCAAACAGGATTAGATTTTGATCTTTTTTCTTTTTTTTTCTCCCCCTCCCTTTTTTTCTTTTTTTTTTTTTTTTTTTTGGTTTNTTTTTTTTTTTTTTTTTTGGTTTACTATTCTCTTTTATAATGAAGCTCTCATTTCCCCCTCTCTAGAAACTCTCATTTTGCAGTTTCACCCATGTTGTAGTAGCTGTGGCAATGTATTATTGGCATGGCCTGTAGTTTGAGGTCACTAGCATTTATTTTTTCAAATGTATCCCTTATAAGGTCCAAAAAAGAAGTTAATAACAGCATTAAAACCACCTGTGAATGGTCATTTAAATGCCACGTTTAAATTAACGATAAGTAATCTACACCTTCCTAAAACCCTGACTGATGGGAGGGTTTGCTTTCTCCCCTTCCAACCTGTGGGCTAGGTACTAAAAATAAAGTGAAATAACACCCAGGTGCTAAACAGATTATGACTCACAGCTGGAGGCAAAGAAATTGCAACTCTACCCCAATTACACTAATTTAATTGGGTGTTAAAAAAATCCTGGGTTCCCACACTGGTAGCCAAGTTGTAGACATCTAACAGGCGAGGGAGCCATCTCTTAATTTTTTTTAATTTGGTGTTTTGAGGGTTTTTTTTAAGGTTTTCTGGTGCTGGGAGAAATGCCTGCCCAGGCATGAGTTCTTTCATCTGAAATGAGTATTTAACAATAATGTTTCTCTAAGCAGCAGAGCAATGCCTTCATGTGGGAGGTGAACTCGCAGCCCTGTTTGATGCCAGCGCTGCTGCTGCTACTACTGCAAGCAGAGGCTAAGTACTAGAAGAGAAAAGGTCAGGTTACTCCTAGTTTGTCCCATCCATCCACTGGGTCCCTGATCCTGGAATTGATTCCCAGTATGAGGAACAAGAGTGTAGATAGATGTTTATCACCTCTGGGCACAAGGACATTGATGCTTTCTCATTCTGCTCAGAAAAATGAGGCTGACAGCGCTGGGTGCCAGCACCCAAACGAGATGTTCTCCCATGCTGGGTAACACACTTAATCATCCCAAGGCCATCCTATGGGAGCCTGCAGTGGATTATAAGCCTGGTCATAGCCCCAAAGGGGCCATGAGGACCCTTTGACCCACTCAGCATGCAGGCACTCTGTGTCATTGTGGCCAGAGACAGCAGCACATAAACTCGCTGGCCTGGGGAGCCAGGGAGTGGAGAGTTGAAGGCAGGATGCACTCTCCTGCTGGGTGGAAGAAAAGGGAATTACTTCCTCCCTGGGAATACCCTCCTGAGGCTTTTTCCTTCCCCTTTGGTAAAGATGAAAGAAACACAGTCCACCTCCTGTGCAGAAGAGTTCCCATTCCTCCCCAGCCTTCCTCTCCTTCCCTTCAGCCTCTTGAAAGCAAAGAGCTGCTAGCAAGAGAACTCAGTAAGTAAAGGCTGCAGCGAGGAGGACTGTGTGTTTGCTGAGCACCTGGAGCAAGGCCTTTGGAGGGATCATTTGGAAGCCATGACAGCAAGCCATGGGCAGCCATCTCCTTGCCCAGCACCACATCTCACTGAGCACCTCCACACACAGACAACAGGCTGCCCATGATGGGGCATCACCTGGAGAGCCCCCACAAGCATTGCCTGCCATGGGTTTGGAGGGGAGTGTGTTTGAGGGTTTTCCTCTCTAATAAGCAAAGCTCTGGCCTCACACATAATATGTTTGGAACCAGGGGAGTGTGTTTCTCTTTGCCTTTGGTTCCTTCAGACCGAGGCTCCTCAATGCCTGAACCAGCATGGCTGTGCCACTGCCTCGTAGCCGCAGCGTCTCTTTAACGGTCTCCTTGCTGTGATCCGCACATCGAAGGGAAGCCTTCGGTCACCAGTTGAAGTTACAGGCTGTGTTGTGACAATTTCCTTTGTTCCAGGTGCTTCTCCTTCAGTCTGGAGTTTAGATTTAGTGAAAGGGAACAACCCGAGAAACAGTAATTCTTTTAGAATATAAATAGCAGCAATCAAACTTTCTCTATCGCTATCTAGGGAGAAGAAATAGCTTCAGGCCAAATGTTTTAAAACCCCTGCAAATAGAAATTACTTTAAGAAAAACAGAACTAAAACAAACACACATACACCCTCCCCACCCCCACAAAAAAAAAAACAAAACAAAACAAAAAACCAACAAAGAAACCCAAACCCAACAAAAACCAACAAAACCAACACCACGACAGACTGAATGCAGAGATTCTGGTAACAAATAATTTCTAAAGGGGCTGCCAGCACAGAAACTAAAGTACAGGAATGAAAGCTTGTGAAGACCTATGAAACCACCTTCCAAAAAACGCTGGCTTGTTCCTCACGCTGGCGTGTGTCAGTGAGGGCAGCTCGGAGTGTCCCCACGGAGACTTCCACACTTGGACTTCGTGGGCAGCTTTGTCCCTTCGAGCCTCACCACTCTCGATTTCTTCTTATTACTCTGGTTTGGCTTCTGGACCCCATCCGAGGTCTACCAGCAGAGGCGTATCCTCACGTTCCCTTCAACCCACTGGTCCAATCCGTTTTCCAGCAGGATCATCACCGACGGGAGCGGCAGGGCCCGGGGAGCGCGGTCGGGCGGTGCGGCAGCGGCGGTGTCGGGCCGAGGGAGTGCAGCCCGAAGCGGGGCGGCGACGGCGACGGGTGCGGGTCCTGGCCCGGGCGAGGCGACGGAAGGTGGCAGTGCAGTATAATGTAGCAACCGCCGCCCGCCGCCAGTACTTGCGTAGGGCCGAGTGTGTCTATCTAGATAAAGTGCCGCACTTATCATTTGTTTGTAATTCCTGAGGTCTAGGCTAACAAGTTTAGCCGAATAAAACCCCCTTTCTTTCTTTTGTTGTTTTTTTCCTTCTCTCTCTCTTTTCTTTCTTTCTTTCTTTTTTTTTAATGTGCAGATCAAACTAAAATTAAGAGGAAAACCAGGCAAAGCATTTAAGGAAACAAGAACGAGAAATACAAACGTGGATGTGGTCTGTTTCATGCACGTACACATACACAAAACAAACAAGGAACCTTGCAAACCGCAAATGCAGGAATCTTGGTGTGGTGTCCTATGCTTTCACATGTCTCTCTCTACACATGTATTTTTGCTGAACGAGTATCCTACAAATTGTTCTGAAACAGGAATAAAAATTTCCATAGGCTCCTTTCACATTGATGTAGTCCTTCCACATTTGTCCTTATTTACAAGGCTTATTTAAATTTTTTTCCCCCATTAAATACTCTGTTACAGGATCCTTATCTTTCATTTCACAACTAAGGAACAGTGCACATATCCTTGACTCCTTTAACTTCCTACTGTGAGCCAATTAAATGCATGACCCATCAGAAAGAGAACGATTTTGCCTTAGTTTTTAACTTCCTAAAACTAAAATAACTCGAGTGTTTAAAAAAAAATAAAAAAATCCTTATCCCTCACCAATAAAGAACAAATTAAACCAGGATTCTGCTTTGTATTTGGTTTCCATCATTCAATATTCACAAAATCTTCTTTAGGCAACAAAAAAACCCCGAAAAACCCATGGGACATGAACTTTCTAAACTTAAAGATATATATATATATATA